>OX243798.1:0-30000 GCA_945859595.2 Megachile willughbiella
GTCTCTGTCTCTGTCTCTGTCTCTGTCTCCGTCCCTGCCTCTGCCTCTGTCTCTGTCTCCGTCTTTGTCTCTGTCTCTGTCTCTGTCTCTGTCTCCGTCTCTGTCTCTGTCTCTGTCTCTGTCTCTGTCTCTGTCTCTGTCTCTGTCCCTGTCTCCGTCTCTGTCTCCGTCTCTGTCTCGTTCTCTGTTTCTGTCTCTGTCTCTGTCTCCGTCTCTGTCTCCGTATCTGTCTCTGTCTCTGTCTCTGTCTCTGTCTCTGTCTCTGTCTCTGTCTCTGTCTCTGTCTCTGTCTCTGACTCTGTCTCTGTCTCCGTATCTGTCTCTGCCTCTGTCTATGTCTCCGTATCTGTCTCTGTCTCTGTCTCTGTATCCGTCTCTTTCTCTGTCTGAGACTCTGCCTTTGTCTCTGTCTCTGTCACTGTCTCTGCCTCCGTCTCTGTCTCTGTCTCTGTCTCTGTCTCTGTCTCTGTCTCTGTCTCTGTCTCTGTCTCTGTCTCTGTCTCTGTCTCTGTCTCTGTCTCTGTCTCTGTCTGTATCTCCGTCTCTGTGTCTGTCTCTGACTCTGTCTCTGTCTTTGTCTCCGTCTCTGTCTCTGTCTCTGTCTCTGTCTCTGTCTCTGTCTCTGTCGCTGTCTCTGTCTTTGTCCCTGTCTCTGTCTCTGTCTCTTCTCTGTTTCTGTCGCTGTCTCTCCCTCCGTCTCTGGCTCTGTCTCTGTCTCTGTCTCTGTCTCTGTCTATTCCTCTGTCTCTGTCTCCGTATCTGTCTCTGTCCCTGCCTGTGTCTCTGCCTCTGTCTCCGTCTCTGTCTCTGTCTCTGTCTCTGTCTCTGTCTCTGCCTCTGTCTCTGTCTCTGTCTCTGTCTCTGTCTCTGTCTCTGTCTCTGTCACTGCCTCTGTCTCTGTCTCTGTCTCTCTCTGTCGCTGTCTCTTCCTCTGTCTCTGTCTCCGTCTCTGTCCCTGGCTCTGTCTCTGCCTCTGTCTCCGTCTCTGTCTCTGTCCCTGTCTCTGTCTCTGTCTCTGTCTCTGTCTCTGTCTCTGTCTCTGCCTCTGTCTCTGTCTCTATCTCTGTCTCTGTCTCTGTCTCTGTCTCTGTCTCTGTCTCTGTCTCTGTCTCTGTCTCTGTCTCTGTCTCTGTCGCTGTATCTGTATTTGTCCCTGTCTCTGTCTCTGTCTCTTCTCTGTTTCTGTCGCTGTCTCTCCCTCCGTCTCTGGCTCTGTCTCTGTCTCTGTCTCTGTCTCTGTCTATTCCTCTGTCTCTGTCTCCGTATCTGTCTCCGTCCCTGCCTGTGTCTCTGCCTCTGTCTCCGTCTCTGTCTCTGTCTCTGTCTCTGTCTCTGTCTCTATCTCCGTCTCTGTCTCTGTGTCTGGCTCTGCCTCTGTCTCTGTCTCTGTCTCTGTCTATGTCTCTGTCACTGTCTCTGTCTCTGTCTCTGTCTCCGTCCCTGCCTCTGCCTCTGTCTCTGTCTCGGTCTCTGCCTCTGTCTCGGTCTCTGTCTCTGTCTCTGTTTCTGTCTCTGTCTCTGTCTCTGTACCTGCATGTGTCTCTGCCTCTGTCTCCGTCTCTGTCTCTGTCTCTGTCTCTATCTCCGTCTCTGTCTCTGTCTCTGACTCTGTCTCTGTCTCTGCCTCTGTCTCCGTCTCTGTCTGTGTTTCTGTCTCTGACACTGTCTCTGTCTCTGTCTGTGTCTCTGCCTCTGTCTCTGTCTCTGTCTCTGTCTCTGTCTCTGTCTCTGTCTCTGTCTCTGTCTCTGTCTCCGTCTCTGTCTCTGTCTCTGTCTCTGTCTCTGTCTCTGTCTCTGTCTGTGCCTCTGTCTCTGTCTCTGCCTCTGTCTCTGTCTCTGTCTCTGTCTCTGTCTCTGTCTCTGTCTCTGTCTCTGTCACTGCCTCTGTCTCTGTCTCTGTCTCTCTCTGTCGCTGTCTCTTCCTCTGTCTCTGTCTCCGTCTCTGTCCCTGGCTCTGTCTCTGCCTCTGTCTCCGTATCTGTCTCTGTCCCTGCCTGTGTCTCTGCCTCTGTCTCCGTCTCTGTCTCTGTCTCTGTCTCTGTCTCTATCTCCGTCTCTGTCTCTGTCTCTGACTCTGCCTCTGTCTCTGTCTCTGTCTCTGTCTATGTCTCTGTCTCTGTCTCTGTCTCTGTCTCTGTCTCCGTCCCTGCCTCTGCCTCTGTCTCTGTCTCTGTCTCTGCCTCTGTCTCTGTCTCTGTCTCTGTCTCTGTCTCTGTTTCTGTCTCTGTCTCTGTCTCTGTCCCTGCCTGTGTCTCTGCCTCTGTCTCCGTCTCTGTCTCTGTCTCTGTCTCTATCTCCGTCTCTGTCTCTGTCTCTAACTCTGTCTCTGTCTCTGCCTCTGTCTCCGTCTCTGTCTGTGTTTCTGTCTCTGACACTGTCTCTGTCTCTGTCTGTGTCTCTGCCTCTGTCTCTGTCTCTGTCTCTGTCTCTGTCTCTGTCTCTGTCTGCGTCTCTGTCTCTGTCTCTGTCTCTGCCTATGTCTCTGTCTCTGCCTCTGTCTCTGTCTCTGTCTCTGTCTCTGTCTCTGTCTCTGTCTCTGTCTCTGTCTCTGTCTCTGTCTCTGTCTCTATCTCTGCCTCTGTCTCTGTCTCTGTCTCTGTCTCTGTCTCTGTCTCTGTCTCTACCTCTGTCTCTGTCTCTCTCTCTGTCTGTGTCTCTGTCTCTGTCTCTGTCTCTGTCCCTGCCTGTGTCTCTGCCTCTGTCTCCGTCTCTGTCTCTGTCTCTGTCTCTGTCTCTGTCTCTGTCACTGTCTCTGCCTCTGTCTCTGCCTCTGTCTCTGTATCTGTCCCTGTATCCGTCTCTGTCTCTGGCTCTGCCTCTGTCTCTGCCTCTGTCTGTGTCTCTGTCCCTGGCTCTGTCTCTGCCTCTGTCTCCGTCTCTGTCTCTGTCTCTGCCTCTGTCTCTGTCTCTGTCTCTGTCTCTGTCTCTGTCTCTGTCTCCGTCTCTGTCTCCGTCTCTGTCTCTGTCTCTGTCTCGGTCTTTGTCTCCGTCTCCGTCTCTGTCTCTGTCTCTGTCTCTGTCTCTGTCTCTGTCTCTGTCTCTGTCTCTGTCTCTGCCTCTGTCTCTGTCTCTGTCTCTGTCTCTGTCTCTGTCTCTGTCTCTGTCTCTGTCTCTGTCTCTGTCTCTGTCTCTGTCTCTGTCTCTGTCTCTGTCTCCGTCTCTGCCTCTGTCTCTGTCTCTGACACTGTCTCTGTCTCTGTCTGTGTCTCTGTCTCTGTCTCTGTCTCTGCCCCTGTCGCTCTCTCTCCCTCTGTCTCTGTCTCTGTCTCTGGCTCTATCTCTGCCTCTGTCTCTGTCTTTGTCTCTGTCTCTGTCTCTGTCTCTACCTCTGTCTCTGTCTCTCTCTCTGACTCTGTCTCTGTCTCTGTCTCTGTCTCTGTCCCCGTCTCTGTCTCTGTCTCTGTCCCCGTCTCTGTCTCTGTCTCTGCCTCTGTCTCTGTCTCTATCTCTGTCTCTGTCTCTGTCTCTGTCTCTGTCTCTGTCTCTGTCTCTGTCTCTGTCTCTGTCTCTGTCTCTGTCTCTGTCACTGCCTCTGTCTCTGTCTCTGTCTCTCTCTGTCGCTGTCCCTTCCTCTGTCTCTGTCTCCGTCTCTGTCCCTGGCCCTGTCTCTGCCTCTGTCTCCGTCTCTGTCTCGGTCTCTGTCTCTGTCTCTGTTTCTGTCTCTGTCTCTGTCTCCGTCTCTGTCTCCGTATCTGTCTCTGTGTCTGTCTCTGTCTCTGCATCTGTATCTGTCTCCGTATCTGTCTCTGTCTCTGTCTCTGTCTCTGTCTCTTTCTCTGTCTGAGACTCTGCCTCTGTCTCTGTCTCTGTCTCTGCCTCTGTCCCTGTCTCTGTCTCTGTCTCTGTCTCTGTCTCTGTACTGTCGCTGCGGCTGTCTCGGTCTCTGTCTCTGTCTCTGTCTCTGTCTCTGTCTCCGTCTCTGTCTCTGTCTCTGTCTCTGTCTCTGTCTCTGTCTCTGTATCTGTCCCTGTCCCTCTCCCTGTGCCTGTCGCTGCCTCTGTCTCTGTCTCTGTCTCTGTCTCTGTCCCTGTCCCTCTCCCTGTGCCTGTCGCTGCCTCTGTCTCCGTCTCTGTCTATTCCTCTGTCTCTGTCTCTGTCTCCGTCTCTGTCCCTGTCTCTCTCTCTGTCTCTGTCTCTGTCACTGCCTCTGTCTCTGTCTCTGTCTCTCTCTGTCGCTGTCCCTTCCTCTGTCTCTGTCTCTGTCTCTGTCCCTGGCTCTGTCTCTGCCTCTGTCTCCGTCTCTGTCTCGGTCTCTGTCTCTGTCTCTGTTTCTGTCTCTGTCTCTGTCTCCGTCTCTGTCTCCGTATCTGTCTCTGTGTCTGTCTCTGTCTCTGTATCTGTATCTGTCTCCGTATCTGTCTCTGTCTCTGTCTCTGTCTCTGTCTCTTTCTCTGTCTGAGACTCTGCCTCTGTCTCTGTCTCTGTCTCTGCCTCTGTCCGTGTCTCTGTCTCTGTCTCTGTCTCTGTCTCTGTCTCTGCGGCTGTCTCGGTCTCTGTCTCTGTCTCTGTCTCTGTCTCCGTCTCTGTCTCTGTCTCTGTCTCTGTCTCTGTCTCTGTCTCTGTCTCTGTCTCTGTCTCTGTCTCTGTCCCTGTCCCTCTCACTGTGCCTGTCGCTGCCTCTGTCTCTGTCTCTGTCTCTGTCTCTGTCCCTGTCCCTCTCCCTGTGCCTGTCGCTGCCTCTGTCTCCGTCTCTGTCTATTCCTCTGTCTCTGTCTCTGTCTCCGTCTCTGTCCCTGTCTCTCTCTCTGTCTCTGTCTCTGTCTCTGTCTCTGTCTCTGTCTCTGTCTCTGTCTCTGTCTCTGTCTGTCTCTGTCTCCGTCTCTGTCTCTGTCTCTGTCTCTGTCTCTGTCACTGCCTCTGTCTCTGTCTCGGTCTCTCTGTGTCGCTGTCTCTTCCTCTGTCTCTGTCTCCGCCTCTGTCCCTGGCTCTGTCTCTGCCTCTGTCTCCGTCT
The DNA here is from genome assembly GCA_945859595.2 of Megachile willughbiella. Taxonomy (NCBI): domain Eukaryota; kingdom Metazoa; phylum Arthropoda; class Insecta; order Hymenoptera; family Megachilidae; genus Megachile; species Megachile willughbiella. The sequence goes on from OX243798.1 coordinate 4,952, forward strand.
CTGTCTCTGTCTCTGTCTCTGTCCCTGTCTCTGTCTCTGTCTCTGTCTCTGCCCTGTCTCTATCTCTGTCTCTGTCGCTGTCTCTGCCCCTGTCTCATTCGCTGTCTCTGCCTCTGTCTCAGTCCCTGCGTCTGTCTCCGTCTTTGTCTCCGTCTCTGTCTTTGTCTCTGTCTCTGTCTCTGCCTCTGTCGCTCTCTCTCCCTCTGTCTCTGTCTCTGTCTCTGTCTCTATCTCTGCCTCTGTCTCTGTCTCTGTCTCTGTCTCTGTCTCTGTCTCTACCTCTGTCTCTGTCTCTCTCTCTGTCTGTGTCTCTGTCTCTGTCCCGGTCTTTGTCTCCGTCTCTGTCTCTGTCTTTGTCTCCGTCTCTGTTTCTGTCTTTGTCTCTGTCTCTGTCTCTGTCTCAGTCTCTGTCTCTGTCTCTGTCTCTGTCACTGTCTCTGTCTCTGTCACTGTCTCTGTCTCTGTCTCAGTCTCTGTCTCTGTCTCTGTCTCTGTCTCTGTCTCTGCCACTGTCTCTGTCCCCGTATCTGTCTCTGGCTCTATCTCTGCCTCTGTCTCTGTCTTTGTCTCTGTCTCTGTCTCTGTCTCTACCTCTGTCTCTGTCTCTCTCTCTATCTGTGTCTCTGTCTCTGTCTCGGTCTCTGTCTCTGCGTCTGTCTCGGTCTCTGTCTCTGTCTCTGTCTCTGTCTCTGTCTCTGTCTCTGTCTCTGTCTCCGTCTCTGTCTCTGTCTCTGTCTCTGTCTCTGTCTCTGTCTCTGTCTCTGTCTCTGCCTCTGTCTCCGTCTCTGTCTCTGTCTCTCTCTCTGTCTCTGTCTCTGTCTCTGTCTCTGTCACTGCCTCTGTCTCTGTCTCTGTCTCTCTCTGTCGCTGTCTCTTCCTCTGTCTCTGTCTCCGTCTCTGTCCCTGATTCTGTCTCTGCCTCTGTCTCTGTCTCTGTTCTCCTTGTCGCTGTCTCTTCCTCTGTCTCTGTCTCCGTCTCTGTCCCTGATTCTGTCTCCGTCTCTGTCTCTGTCTCTGCCTCCGCCTCTGTCTCTGTCTATGCCTCTGTCACTGTCTCTGTCTCTGTCTCTGTCTCTGTCCGAGACTCTGCCTCTGTCTCTGTCTCTGTCTCTGTCTCTGTCTCTGACTCTGTCTCTGTCTCTGTCTCTGTCTCTGCGTCTGTCTCTGCGTCTGTCTCTGCGTCTGTCTCTGTCTCTGTCTCTGTCTCTGTCTCTGTCTCTGTCTCCGTCCCTGCCTCTGTCTCTGTCTCTGTCTTTGTCTGTGTCTCTGTCTCTGTCTCTGTCTCTGTCTCTGTCTCTGTCTCTGTCTCTGTCCCCGTCTCTGTCTCTGTCTCTGTCCCCGTCTCTGTCTCTGTCTCTGCCTCTGTCTCTGTCTCTATCTCTGTCTCTGTCTCTGTCTCTGTCTCTGTCTCTGTCTCTGTCTCTGTCTCTGTCTCTGTCTCTGTCTCTGTCTCTGTCTCTGTCACTGCCTCTGTCTCTGTCTCTGTCTCTCTCTGTCGCTGTCCCTTCCTCTGTCTCTGTCTCCGTCTCTGTCCCTGGCCCTGTCTCTGCCTCTGTCTCCGTCTCTGTCTCGGTCTCTGTCTCTGTCTCTGTTTCTGTCTCTGTCTCTGTCTCCGTCTCTGTCTCCGTATCTGTCTCTGTGTCTGTCTCTGTCTCTGTATCTGTATCTGTCTCCGTATCTGTCTCTGTCTCTGTCTCTGTCTCTGTCTCTTTCTCTGTCTGAGACTCTGCCTCTGTCTCTGTCTCTGTCTCTGCCTCTGTCCCTGTCTCTGTCTCTGTCTCTGTCTCTGTCTCTGTACTGTCGCTGCGGCTGTCTCGGTCTCTGTCTCTGTCTCTGTCTCTGTCTCTGTCTCCGTCTCTGTCTCTGTCTCTGTCTCTGTCTCTGTCTCTGTCTCTGTCTCTGTCTCTGTCTCTGTATCTGTCCCTGTCCCTCTCCCTGTGCCTGTCGCTGCCTCTGTCTCTGTCTCTGTCTCTGTCTCCGTCCCTGTCCCTCTCCCTGTGCCTGTCGCTGCCTCTGTCTCCGTCTCTGTCTATTCCTCTGTCTCTGTCTCTGTCTCCGTCTCTGTCCCTGTCTCTCTCTCTGTCTCTGTCTCTGTCACTGCCTCTGTCTCTGTCTCTGTCTCTCTCTGTCGCTGTCCCTTCCTCTGTCTCTGTCTCTGTCTCTGTCCCTGGCTCTGTCTCTGCCTCTGTCTCCGTCTCTGTCTCGGTCTCTGTCTCTGTCTCTGTTTCTGTCTCTGTCTCTGTCTCCGTCTCTGTCTCCGTATCTGTTTCTGTGTCTGTCTCTGTCTCTGTATCTGTATCTGTCTCCGTATCTGTCTCTGTCTCTGTCTCTGTCTCTTTCTCTGTCTGAGACTCTGCCTCTGTCTCTGTCTCTGTCTCTGCCTCTGTCCCTGTCTCTGTCTCTGTCTCTGTCTCTGTCTCTGTCTCTGCGGCTGTCTCGGTCTCTGTCTCTGTCTCTGTCTCTGCCTCCGTCTCTGTCTCTGTCTCTGTCTCTGTCTCTGTCTCTGTCTCTGTCTCTGTCTCTGTCTCTGTCTCTGTCTCTGTCTCTGTCCCTGTCCCTCTCCCTGTGCCTGTCGCTGCCTCTGTCTCTGTCTCTGTCTCTGTCTCTGTCCCTGTCCCTCTCCCTGTGCCTGTCGCTGCCTCTGTCTCCGTCTCTGTCTATTCCTCTGTCCCTGTCTCTGTCTCCGTCTCTGTCCCTGTCTCTCTCTCTGTCTCTGTCTCTGTCTCTGTCTCTGTCTCTGTCTCTGTCTGTCTCTGTCTCCGTCTCTGTCTCTGTCTCTGTCTCTGTCTCTGTCACTGCCTCTGTCTCTGTCTCGGTCTCTCTGTGTCGCTGTCTCTTCCTCCGTCTCTGTCTCTGTCTCTGCCTCTGTCTCTGTCTCTGTCCCTGTCTCTCTCTGTCTCTGTCTCGGTCTCTGTCTCTTTCTCTGTTTCTGTCTCTGTCTCTGTCTCCGTCTCTGTCTCCGTATCTGTCTCTGTCTCTGCCTCTGTCTCCGTCTCTGTCTCTGTCTCTGTCTCTGTCTCTGTCTCTGTCTCTGTCTCTGTCTCTGTCTCTGTCTGTCTCTGTCTCCGTCTCTGTCTCTGTCTCTGTCTCTGTCTCTGTCTCTGTCACTGCCTCTGTCTCTGTCTCGGTCTCTCTGTGTCGCTGTCTCTTCCTCCGTCTCTGTCTCTGTCTCTGTCTCTGTCTCTGTCTCTGCCTCTGTCTCTGTCTCTGTCTCTGTCTCTCTCTGTCTCTGTCTCGGTCTCTGTCTCTGTCTCTTTCTCTGTTTCTGTCTCTGTCCCTGTCTCCGTCTCTGTCTCCGTATCTGTCTCTGTCTCTGCCTCTGTCTCCGTCTCTGTCCCTGTCTCCGTCTCTGTCTCTGTCTTTGTCTCCGTCTCTGTTTCTGTCTCTGTCTCTGTCTCTGTCTCAGTCCCTGTCTCTGTCTCTGTCTCTGTCTCTGTCACTGTCTCTGTCTGTGTCTCTGTCTCTGTCTCTGTCTCAGTCTCTGTCTCTGTCTCTGTCTCTGTCTCTGTCTCTGTCTCTGTCCCTGTCTCTTTCTCTGTCTGAGACTCTGCCTCTGTCTCTGTCTCTGTCTCTGTCTCTGTCTCTGTCTCTGTCTCTGCCTCTGTCGCTCTCCCTCCCTCTGTCTCTGTCTCTGTCGCTGTCTCTTCCTCTGTCTCTGTCTCCGTCTCTGTCCCTGATTCTGTCTCTGCCTCTGTCTCTGTCTCTGTCTCTCCTTGTCGCTGTCTCTTCCTCTGTCTCTGTCTCTGTCTCCGTCTCTGTCCCTGATTCTGTCTCCGTCTCTGTCTCTGTCTCTGCCTCCGCCTCTGTCTCTGTCTATGCCTCTGTCACTGTCTCTGTCTCTGTCTCTGTCTCTGTCCGAGACTCTGCCTCTGTCTCTGTCTCTGTCTCTGTCTCTGTCTCTGTCTCTGTCTCTGTCTCTGTCTCTGTCTCTGTCTCTGTCTCTGTCTCTGTCTCTGTCTCTGTATCTGTCTCTGTCTCTGTCTCTGCGTCTGTCTCTGCGTCTGTCTCGGTCTCTGTCTCTGTCTCCGTCTCTGTCTCTGTCTCTGTCTCTGTCTCTGTCTCTGTCTCTGTCTCTGTCTCTGTCTCTGTCTCTGTCCCCGTCTCTGTCTCTGTCTCTGTCCCCGTCTCTGTCTCTGTCTCTGCCTCTGTCTCTGTCTCTGTCTCTGTCTCTGTCTCTGTCTCTGTCTCTGTCTCTGTCTCTGTCACTGCCTCTGTCTCTGTCTCTGTCTCTCTCTGTCGCTGTCCCTTCCTCTGTCTCTGTCTCCGTCTCTGTCCCTGGCTCTGTCTCTGCCTCTGTCTCCGTCTCTGTCTCGGTCTCTGTCTCTGTCTCTGTTTCTGTCTCTGTCTCTGTCCCTGTCCCTCTCCCTGTGCCTGTCGCTGCCTCTGTCTCCGTCTCTGTCTATTCCTCTGTCTCTGTCTCTGTCTCCGTCTCTGTCCCTGTCTCTCTCTCTGTCTCTGTCTCTGCCTCTGTCTCTGTCTCTGTCTCTGTCTCTGTCTCTGTCTCTGTCTCTGTCTCTGTCTCCGTCTCTGTCTCTGTCTCCGTCTCTGTCTCTGTCTCTGTCTCTGTCTCTGTCTCTGTCTCTGCCTCTGTCTCTGTCTCTGTCTCTGTCTCTCTCTGTCTCTGTCTCGGTCTCTGTCTCTTTCTCTGTTTCTGTCTCTGTCTCTGTCTCCGTCTCTGTCTCCGTATCTGTCTCTGTCTCTGCCTCTGTCTCCGTCTCTGTCTCTGTCTCTCTCTGTCTCTGTCTCGGTCTCTGTCTCTTTCTCTGTTTCTGTCTCTGTCTCTGTCTCCGTCTCTGTCTGCGTATCTGTCTCTGTCTCTGCCTCTGTCTCCGTCTCTGTCTCTGTCTCTGTCTCTGTCTCTGTCTCTGTCTCTGCCTCTGTCTCTGTCTCTGTCTCTCCTTGTCGCTGTCTCTTCCTCTGTCTCTGTCTCCGTCTCTGTCCCTGATTCTGTCTCCGTCTCTGTCTCTGTCTCTGCCTCCGCCTCTGTCTCTGTCTATGCCTCTGTCACTGTCTCTGTCTCTGTCTCTGTCTCTGTCCGAGACTCTGCCTCTGTCTCTGTCTCTGTCTCTGTCTCTGTCTCTGTCTCTGTCTCTGTCTCTGTCCCCGTCTCTGTCTCTGTCTCTGTCCCCGTCTCTGTCTCTGTCTCTGCCTCTGTCTCTGTCTCTATCTCTGTCTCTGTCTCTGTCTCTGTCTCTGTCTCTGTCTCTGTCTCTGTCTCTGTCTCTGTCTCTGTCTCCGTCTCTGTCTCTGTCTCTGTCTCTGTCTCTGTCTCTGTCTCTGTCTCTGTCTCTGTCTCTGTCTCTGTCCCTGTCCCTCTCCCTGTGCCTGTCGCTGCCTCTGTCTCTGTCTCTGTCTCTGTCTCTGTCCCTGACCCTCTCCCTGTGCCTGTCGCTGCCTCTGTCTCCGTCTCTGTCTATTCCTCTGTCTCTGTCTCTGTCTCCGTCTCTGTCCCTGTCTCTGTCTCTGTCTCTGTCTCTGTCTCTGTCTCTGTCTCTGTCTCTGTCTCTGTCTCTGTCTCTGTCTCTGTCTCTGTCTCTGTCTCTGTCTCTGTCTCTGTCTCTGTCTCTGTCTCTGCCTCTGTCTCTGTCTCTCTCTGTCTCTGTCTCGGTCTCTGTCTCTTTCTCTGTTTCTGTCTCTGTCTCTGTCTCCGTCTCTGTCTCCGTATCTGTCTCTGTCTCTGCCTCTGTCTCCGTCTCTGTCTCTGTCTCCGTCTCTGTCTCCGTATCTGTCTCTGTCTCTGCCTCTGTCTCCGTCTCTGTCTCTGTCTCTGTCTCTGTCTCTGTCTCTGTCTCTGTCTCTGTCTGTCTCTGTCTCCGTCTCTGTCTCTGTCTCTGTCTCTGTCTCTGTCTCTGTCACTGCCTCTGTCTCTGTCTCGGTCTCTCTGTGTCGCTGTCTCTTCCTCCGTCTCTGTCTCTGTCTCTGTCTCTGTCTCAGTCTCTGTCTCTGTCTCTGTCTCTGTCTCTGTCTCTGTCACTGTCTCTGTCTCTGTCTCTGTCTCTGTCTCTGTCTCTGTCTCAGTCTCTGTCTCTGTCTCTGTCTCTGTCTCTGTCTCTGTCCCTGTCCCTTTCTCTGTCTGAGACTCTGCCTCTGTCTCTGTCTCTGTCTCTGTCTCTGTCTCTGTCTCTGTCTCTGCCTCTGTCGCTCTCCCTCCCTCTGTCTCTGTCTCTGTCTCTGTCTCTATCTCTGCCTCTGTCTCTGTCTCTGTCTCTGTCTCTGTCTCTACCTCTGTCTCTGTCTCTCTCTCTGTCTGTGTCTCTGTCTCTGTCCCGGTCTTTGTCTCCGTCTCTGTCTCTGTCTTTGTCTCCGTCTCTGTTTCTGTCTCTGTCTCTGTCTCTGTCTCTGTCTCTGTCTCAGTCTCTGTCTCTGTCTCTGTCTCTGTCACTGTCTCTGTCTCTGTCTCTGTCTCTGTCTCTGTCTCTGTCTCAGTATCTGTCTCTTTCTCTGTCTCTGTCTCTGTCTCTGTCCCTGTCTCTTTCTCTGTCTGAGACACTGCCTCTGTCTCTGTCTCTGTCTCTGTCTCTGTCTCTGTCTCTGTCTCAGTCTCTGTCTCCGCCTCTGTCTCTGTCTCTGACTCTGTCTCTGTCTCTGCCTCTGCCTCCGTCTCTGCCTCTGTCTCTGTCTCTGACACTGCCTCTGTCTCTGTCTGTGTCTCTGTCTCTGTCTCTGTCTCTGTCTCTGTCTCTGTCTCTGTCTCTGTCTGTCTCTGTCTCCGTCTCTGTCTCTGTCTCTGTCTCTATCTCTGTCACTGCCTCTGTCTCTGTCTCGGTCTCTCTGTGTCGCTGTCTCTTCCTCCGTCTCTGTCTCTGTCTCTGTCTCTGTCTCTGTCTCTGCCTCTGTCTCTGTCTCTGTCTCTGTCTCTCTCTGTCTCTGTCTCGGTCTCTGTCTCTGTCTCTTTCTCTGTTTCTGTCTCTGTCTCTGTCTCCGTCTCTGTCTCCGTATCTGTCTCTGTCTCTGCCTCTGTCTCCGTCTCTGTCTCTGTCTCCGTCTCTGTCTCTGTCTTTGTCTCCGTCTCTGTTTCTGTCTCTGTCTCTGTCTCTGTCTCAGTCTCTGTCTCTGTCTCTGTCTCTGTCTCTGTCTCTGTCTCTGTCTCTGTCTCTGTCCCTGTCTCTTTCTCTGTCTGAGACTCTGCCTCTGTCTCTGTCTCTGTCTCTGTCTCTGTCTCTGTCTCTGTCTCTGCCTCTGTCGCTCTCCCTCCCTCTGTCTCTGTCTCTGTCTCTATCTCTGCCTCTGTCTCTGTCTCTGTCTCTGTCTCTGTCTCTGTCTCTACCTCTGTCTCTGTCTCTCTCTCTGTCTGTGTCTCTGTCTCTGTCCCGGTCTTTGTCTCCGTCTCTGTCTCTGTCTTTGTCTCCGTCTCTGTTTCTGTCTCTGTCTCTGTCTCTGTCTCTGTCTCTGTCTCAGTCTCTGTCTCTGTCTCTGTCCCTGTCACTGTCTCTGTCTCTGTCTCTGTCTCTGTCTCTGTCTCTGTCTCAGTCTCTGTCTCTGTCTCTGTCTCTGTCTCTGTCTCTGTCCCTGTCTCTTTCTCTGTCTGAGACACTGCCTCTGTCTCTGTCTCTGTCTCTGTCTCTGTCTCTGTCTCTGTCTCTGTCTCAGTCTCTGTCTCCGCCTCTGTCTCTGTCTCTGACTCTGTCTCTGTCTCTGCCTCTGCCTCCGTCTCTGCCTCTGTCTCTGTCTCTGACACTGCCTCTGTCTCTCTCTGTGTCTCTGTCTCTGTCTCTGTCTCTGTCTCTGTCTCTGTCTCTGTCTCTGTCTCTGTCTCTGTCTCTGACTCTGTCTCTGTCTCTACCTCTGTCTCCGTCCCTGTCTCTGTCTCTGTCTCTGTCTCTGACACTGTCTCTGTCTCTGTCTGTGTCTCTGTCTTCTTCTCTGTCTCTGCCTCTGTCTCTGTCTCTGTCCCTGTCCCTCTCCCTGTGCCTGTCGCTGCCTCTGTCTCTGTCTCTGTGTCTGTCTCTGTCCCTGTCCCTCTCCCTGTGCCTGTCGCTGCCACTGTCTCTGTCTCTGTCTATTCCTCTGTCTCTGTCTCTGTCTCTGTCTCCGTCTCTGTCTCTGTCTCTGTCTCTGTCTCTGTCTCTGTCTCTGTCTCTGTCTCTGTCTCTGTCTCTGTCTCTGTCTCCGTCTCTGTCTCTGTCTCCGTCTCTGTCTCTGTCTCTGTCTCTGTCTCTGTCTCTGTCTCTGCCTCTGTCTCTGTCTCTGTCTCTGTCTCTGTCTCTGTCTCTGTCTCGGTCTCTGTCTCTTTCTCTGTTTCTGTCTCTGTCTCTGTCTCCGTCTCTGTCTCCGTATCTGTCTCTGTCTCTGCCTCTGTGTCCGTCTCTGTCTCTGTCTCAGTCTCTGTCTCTGTCTCTGTCTCTGTCTCTGTCTCTGTCTGTCTCTGTCTCCGTCTCTGTCTCTGTCTCTGTCTCTGTCTCTGTCACTGCCTCTGTCTCTGTCTCTGTCTCTCTGTGTCGCTGTCTCTTCCTCTGTCTCTGTCTCTGTCTCTGTCTCTGTCTCTGCCCTGTCTCTATCTCTGTCTCTGCCGCTGTCTCTGCCCCTGTCTCTGTCGCTGTCTCTGCCTCTGTCTCAGTCCCTGCGTCTGTCTCTGACTTTGTCTCCGTCTCTGTCTCTGTCTCTGTCTCTGCCTCTGTCTCTGTCCCCGTATCTGTCTCTGTCTCTGTTTCTGTCTCTGTCTCTGTCTCTGTCCCTGCCTGTGTCTCTGCCTCTGTCTCCGTCTCTGCCTCTGTCTCTGTCTCTGTCTCGATCTCCGTCTCTGTCTCTGTCTCTGTCTCTGTCTCTGTCTCTGTCTCTGTCTCTATCTCCGTCTCTGTCTCTGTCTCTGACTCTGCCTCTGTCTCTGCCTCTGTCTCTGTCTCTGTCTCTGTCTCTGTCTCTGTCTCGGTCTTTGTCTCCGTCTCTGTCTCTGTCTCTGTCTCTGTCTCTGTCTCTGTCTCTGTCTCTGTCTCTGTCTCTGTCTCTGTCTCTGTCTCTGTCTCTGTCTCTGTCTCTGTCTCTATCTCTGTCTCTGTCTCTGTCTCTGTCTCTGTCTCTGTCTCTGTCTCCGTCTCTGTCTCCGTCTCTGCCTCGTTCTCTGTTTCTGTCTCTGTCTCTGTCTCCGTCTCTGTCTCCGTCTCTGTCTCCGTATCTGTCTCTGTCTCTGTCTCTGTCTCTGTCTCTGTCTCTGTCTCTGTCTCTGTTTCTGTCTCTGTCTCTGTCTCTGTCCCTGCCTGTGTCTCTGCCTCTGTCTCCGTCTCTGCCTCTGTCTCTGTCTCTGTCTCTATCTCCGTCTCTGTCTCTGTCTCTGTCTCTGTCTCTGTCTCTGTCTCTGTCTCTATCTCCGTCTCTGTCTCTGTCTCTGACTCTGCCTCCGTCTCTGGCTCTGTCTCTGTCTCTGTCTATTCCTCTGTCTCTCTCTGCGTATCTGTCTCTGTCCCTGGCTCTGTCTCTGCCTCTGTCTCCGTCTCTGTCTCTGTCTCTGTCTCTGTCTCTGTCTCTGTCTCTGTCTCTGTCTCTGTCTCTGTCTCTGTCTCTGCCGTGTCTCTATCTCTGTCTCTGTCGCTGTCTCTGCCCCGGTCTCTGTCGCTGTCTCTGCCTCTGTCTCAGTCCCTGCGTCTGTCTCTGACTTTGTCTCCGTCTCTGTCTCTGTCTCTGTCTCTGCCTCTGTCTCTGTCCCCGTATCTGTCTCTGTCTCTGTTTCTGTCTGTGTCTCTGTCTCTGTCCCTGCCTGTGTCTCTGCCTCTGTCTCCGTCTCTGCCTCTGTCTCTGTCTCTGACTCGATCTCCGTCTCTGTCTCTGTCTCTGTCTCTGTCTCTGTCTCTGTCTCTATCTCCGTCTCTGTCTCTGTCTCTGACTCTGCCTCTGTCTCTGTCTCTGTCTCTGTCTCTGTCTATGTCTCTGTCTCTGTCTCTGTCTCTGTCTCTGTCTCTGTCTCCGTCCCTGCCTCTGCCTCTGTCTCTGTCTCCGTCTTTGTCTCTGTCTCTGTCTCTGTCTCTGTCTCCGTCTCTGTCTCTGTCTCTGTCTCTGTCTCTGTCTCTGTCTCTGTCTCTGTCCCTGTCTCCGTCTCTGTCTCCGTCTCTGTCTCGTTCTCTGTTTCTGTCTCTGTCTCTGTCTCCGTCTCTGTCTCCGTATCTGTCTCTGTCTCTGTCTCTGTCTCTGTCTCTGTCTCTGTCTCTGTCTCTGTCTCTGTCTCTGACTCTGTCTCTGTCTCCGTATCTGTCTCTGTCTCTGTCTATGTCTCCGTATCTGTCTCTGTCTCTGTCTCTGTATCCGTCTCTTTCTCTGTCTGAGACTCTGCCTTTGTCTCTGTCTCTGTCACTGTCTCTGCCTCCGTCTCTGTCTCTGTCTCTGTCTCTGTCTCTGTCTCTGTCTCTGTCTCTGTCTCTGTCTCTGTCTCTGTCTCTGTCTCTGTCTCTGTCTCTGTCTCTGTCTCTGTCTCTGTCTGTATCTCCGTCTCTGTGTCTGTCTCTGACTCTGTCTCTGTCTTTGTCTCCGTCTCTGTCTCTGTCTCTGTCTCTGTCTCTGTCTCTGTCTCTGTCGCTGTCTCTGTCTTTGTCCCTGTCTCTGTCTCTGTCTCTTCTCTGTTTCTGTCGCTGTCTCTCCCTCCGTCTCTGGCTCTGTCTCTGTCTCTGTCTCTGTCTCTGTCTATTCCTCTGTCTCTGTCTCCGTATCTGTCTCTGTCCCTGCCTGTGTCTCTGCCTCTGTCTCCGTCTCTGTCTCTGTCTCTGTCTCTGTCTCTGTCTCTGCCTCTGTCTCTGTCTCTGTCTCTGTCTCTGTCTCTGTCTCTGTCTCTGTCACTGCCTCTGTCTCTGTCTCTGTCTCTCTCTGTCGCTGTCTCTTCCTCTGTCTCTGTCTCCGTCTCTGTCCCTGGCTCTGTCTCTGCCTCTGTCTCCGTCTCTGTCTCTGTCCCTGTCTCTGTCTCTGTCTCTGTCTCTGTCTCTGTCTCTGTCTCTGCCTCTGTCTCTGTCTCTATCTCTGTCTCTGTCTCTGTCTCTGTCTCTGTCTCTGTCTCTGTCTCTGTCTCTGTCTCTGTCTCTGTCTCTGTCTCTGTCGCTGTCTCTGTATTTGTCCCTGTCTCTGTCTCTGTCTCTTCTCTGTTTCTGTCGCTGTCTCTCCCTCCGTCTCTGGCTCTGTCTCTGTCTCTGTCTCTGTCTCTGTCTATTCCTCTGTCTCTGTCTCCGTATCTGTCTCCGTCCCTGCCTGTGTCTCTGCCTCTGTCTCCGTCTCTGTCTCTGTCTCTGTCTCTGTCTCTGTCTCTATCTCCGTCTCTGTCTCTGTGTCTGGCTCTGCCTCTGTCTCTGTCTCTGTCTCTGTCTATGTCTCTGTCACTGTCTCTGTCTCTGTCTCTGTCTCCGTCCCTGCCTCTGCCTCTGTCTCTGTCTCGGTCTCTGCCTCTGTCTCGGTCTCTGTCTCTGTCTCTGTTTCTGTCTCTGTCTCTGTCTCCGTCTCTGTCTCTGTCTCTGTCTCTGTCTCTGTCTCTGTCTCTGTCTGTGCCTCTGTCTCTGTCTCTGCCTCTGTCTCTGTCTCTGTCTCTGTCTCTGTCTCTGTCTCTGTCTCTGTCTCTGTCACTGCCTCTGTCTCTGTCTCTGTCTCTCTCTGTCGCTGTCTCTTCCTCTGTCTCTGTCTCCGTCTCTGTCCCTGGCTCTGTCTCTGCCTCTGTCTCCGTATCTGTCTCTGTCCCTGCCTGTGTCTCTGCCTCTGTCTCCGTCTCTGTCTCTGTCTCTGTCTCTGTCTCTATCTCCGTCTCTGTCTCTGTCTCTGACTCTGCCTCTGTCTCTGTCTCTGTCTCTGTCTATGTCTCTGTCTCTGTCTCTGTCTCTGTCTCTGTCTCCGTCCCTGCCTCTGCCTCTGTCTCTGTCTCTGTCTCTGCCTCTGTCTCTGTCTCTGTCTCTGTCTCTGTCTCTGTTTCTGTCTCTGTCTCTGTCTCTGTCCCTGCCTGTGTCTCTGCCTCTGTCTCCGTCTCTGTCTCTGTCTCTGTCTCTATCTCCGTCTCTGTCTCTGTCTCTAACTCTGTCTCTGTCTCTGCCTCTGTCTCCGTCTCTGTCTGTGTTTCTGTCTCTGACACTGTCTCTGTCTCTGTCTGTGTCTCTGCCTCTGTCTCTGTCTCTGTCTCTGTCTCTGTCTCTGTCTCTGTCTGCGTCTCTGTCTCTGTCTCTGTCTCTGCCTATGTCTCTGTCTCTGCCTCTGTCTCTGTCTCTGTCTCTGTCTCTGTCTCTGTCTCTGTCTCTGTCTCTGTCTCTGTCTCTGTCTCTGTCTCTGTCTCTATCTCTGCCTCTGTCTCTGTCTCTGTCTCTGTCTCTGTCTCTGTCTCTGTCTCTACCTCTGTCTCTGTCTCTCTCTCTGTCTGTGTCTCTGTCTCTGTCTCGGTCTTTGTCTCCGTCTCCGTCTCTGTCTCTGTCTCTGCCTCTGTCTCAGTCTCTGCGTCTGTCTCGGTCTCTGTCTCTGTCTCTGTCTCTGTCTCTGTCTCTGTCTCTGTCTCTCTCTCTGTCTCTGTCTCTGTCTCTGTCTCTGTCTCTGTCTCTCTCTCTGTCTCTGTCTCTGTCTCTGTCTCTGTCTCTGTCCCTGCCTGTGTCTCTGCCTCTGTCTGCGTCTCTGTCTCTGTCTCTGTCTCTGTCTCTATCTCCATCTCTGTCTCTGTCTCTGACTCTGCCTCTGTCTCTGTCTCTGTCCCTGTCTATGTCTCTGTCTCTGTCTCTGTCTCCGTCTCTGTCTCTGTCTCTGTCTCCGTCCCTGCCTCTGCCTCTGTCTCTGTCTCTGTCTCTGTCTCTGTCTCTGTCTCTGTCTCTGTCTCTGTCTCTGCCTCTGTCTCTGTCCCCGTATCTGTCTCTGTCTCTGTTTCTGTCTCTGTCTCTGTCTCTGTCCCTGCCTGTGTCTCTGCCTCTGTCTCCGTCTCTGTCTCCGTCTCTGTCTCTGTCTCTGTCTCTGTCTCTGTCTCTGTCTCTGTCTCTGTCTCTGTCTCTGTCTCTGCCCTGTCTCTATCTCTGTCTCTGCCGCTGTCTCTGCCCCTGTCTCTGTCGCTGTCTCTGCCTCTGTCTCAGTCCCTGCGTCTGTCTCTGACTTTGTCTCCGTCTCTGTCTCTGTCTCTGTCTCTGCCTCTGTCTCTGTCCCCGTATCTGTCTCTGTCTCTGTTTCTGTCTCTGTCTCTGTCTCTGTCCCTGCCTGTGTCTCTGCCTCTGTCTCCGTCTCTGTCTCTGTCTCTGTCTCTGTCTCTGTCTCTGTCTCTGTCACTGTCTCTGCCTCTGTCTCTGCCTCTGTCTCTGTATCTGTCCCTGTATCCGTCTCTGTCTCTGGCTCTGCCTCTGTCTCTGCCTCTGTCTCTGTCTCTGTCCCTGGCTCTGTCTCTGCCTCTGTCTCCGTCTCTGTCTCTGTCTCTGCCTCTGTCTCTGTCTCTGTCTCTGTCTCTGTCTCTGTCTCTGTCTCCGTCTCTGTCTCCGTCTCTGTCTCTGTCTCTGTCTCGGTCTTTGTCTCCGTCTCCGTCTCTGTCTCTGTCTCTGTCTCTGTCTCTGTCTCTGTCTCTGTCTCTGTCTCTGTCTCTGCCTCTGTCTCTGTCTCTGTCTCTGTCTCTGTCTCTGTCTCTGTCTCTGTCTCTGTCTCTGTCTCTGTCTCTGTCTCTGTCTCTGTCTCTGTCTCTGTCTCCGTCTCTGCCTCTGTCTCTGTCTCTGACACTGTCTCTGTCTCTGTCTGTGTCTCTGTCTCTGTCTCTGTCTCTGCCCCTGTCGCTCTCTCTCCCTCTGTCTCTGTCTCTGTGTCTGGCTCTATCTCTGCCTCTGTCTCTGTCTTTGTCTCTGTCTCTGTCTCTGTCTCTACCTCTGTCTCTGTCTCTCTCTCTATGTGTGTCTCTGTCTCTGTCTCGGTCTCTGTCTCTGCGTCTGTCTCGGTCTCTGTCTCTGTCTCTGTCTCTGTCTCTGTCTCCGTCTCTGTCTCTGTCTCTGTCTCTGTCTCTGTCTCTGTCTCTGTCTCTCTCTCTGTCTCTGTCTCTGTCTCTGTCTCTGTCACTGCCTCTGTCTCTGTCTCTGTCTCTCTCTGTCGCTGTCTCTTCCTCTGTCTCTGTCTCCGTCTCTGTCCCTGATTCTGTCTCTGCCTCTGTCTCTGTCTCTGTCTCTCCTTGTCGCTGTCTCTTCCTCTGTCTCTGTCTCCGTCTCTGTCCCTGATTCTGTCTCCGTCTCTGTCTCTGTCTCTGCCTCCGCCTCTGTCTCTGTCTATGCCTCTGTCACTGTCTCTGTCTCTGTCTCTGTCTCTGTCCGAGACTCTGCCTCTGTCTCTGTCTCTGTCTCTGTCTCGGTCTCTGTCTCTGTCTCTGTCTCTGTCTCTGTCTCTGTCTCTGTCTCTGTCTCTGTCTCTGCGTCTGTCTCTGCGTCTGTCTCTGCGTCTGTCTCTGTCTCTGTCTCTGTCTCTGTCTCTGTCTCTGTCTCCGTCCCTGCCTCTGTCTCTGTCTCTGTCTTTGTCTGTGTCTCTGTCTCTGTCTCTGACTCTGTCTCTGTCTCTGTCTCTGTCTCTGTCCCCGTCTCTGTCTCTGTCTCTGTCCCCGTCTCTGTCTCTGTCTCTGCCTCTGTCTCTGTCTCTATCTCTGTCTCTGTCTCTGTCTCTGTCTCTGTCTCTGTCTCTGTCTCTGTCTCTGTCTCTGTCTCTGTCTCTGTCTCTGTCACTGCCTCTGTCTCTGTCTCTGTCTCTCTCTGTCGCTGTCCCTTCCTCTGTCTCTGTCTCCGTCTCTGTCCCTGGCCCTGTCTCTGCCTCTGTCTCCGTCTCTGTCTCGGTCTCTGTCTCTGTCTCTGTTTCTGTCTCTGTCTCTGTCTCCGTCTCTGTCTCCGTATCTGTCTCTGTGTCTGTCTCTGTCTCTGCATCTGTATCTGTCTCCGTATCTGTCTCTGTCTCTGTCTCTGTCTCTGTCTCTTTCTCTGTCTGAGACTCTGCCTCTGTCTCTGTCTCTGTCTCTGCCTCTGTCCCTGTCTCTGTCTCTGTCTCTGTCTCTGTCTCTGTACTGTCGCTGCGGCTGTCTCGGTCTCTGTCTCTGTCTCTGTCTCTGTCTCTGTCTCCGTCTCTGTCTCTGTCTCTGTCTCTGTCTCTGTCTCTGTCTCTGTATCTGTCCCTGTCCCTCTCCCTGTGCCTGTCGCTGCCTCTGTCTCTGTCTCTGTCTCTGTCTCTGTCCCTGTCCCTCTCCCTGTGCCTGTCGCTGCCTCTGTCTCCGTCTCTGTCTATTCCTCTGTCTCTGTCTCTGTCTCCGTCTCTGTCCCTGTCTCTCTCTCTGTCTCTGTCTCTGTCACTGCCTCTGTCTCTGTCTCTGTCTCTCTCTGTCGCTGTCCCTTCCTCTGTCTCTGTCTCTGTCTCTGTCCCTGGCTCTGTCTCTGCCTCTGTCTCCGTCTCTGTCTCGGTCTCTGTCTCTGTCTCTGTTTCTGTCTCTGTCTCTGTCTCCGTCTCTGTCTCCGTATCTGTCTCTGTGTCTGTCTCTGTCTCTGTATCTGTATCTGTCTCCGTATCTGTCTCTGTCTCTGTCTCTGTCTCTGTCTCTTTCTCTGTCTGAGACTCTGCCTCTGTCTCTGTCTCTGTCTCTGCCTCTGTCCCTGTCTCTGTCTCTGTCTCTGTCTCTGTCTCTGTCTCTGCGGCTGTCTCGGTCTCTGTCTCTGTCTCTGTCTCTGTCTCTGTCTCCGTCTCTGTCTCTGTCTCTGTCTCTGTCTCTGTCTCTGTCTCTGTCTCTGTCTCTGTCTCTGTCTCTGTCCCTGTCCCTCTCCCTGTGCCTGTCGCTGCCTCTGTCTCTGTCTCTGTCTCTGTCTCTGTCCCTGTCCCTCTCCCTGTGCCTGTCGCTGCCTCTGTCTCCGTCTCTGTCTATTCCTCTGTCTCTGTCTCTGTCTCCGTCTCTGTCCCTGTCTCTCTCTCTGTCTCTGTCTCTGTCTCTGTCTCTGTCTCTGTCTCTGTCTCTGTCTCTGTCTCTGTCTGTCTCTGTCTCCGTCTCTGTCTCTGTCTCTGTCTCTGTCTCTGTCACTGCCTCTGTCTCTGTCTCGGTCTCTCTGTGTCGCTGTCTCTTCCTCTGTCTCTGTCTCCGCCTCTGTCCCTGGCTCTGTCTCTGCCTCTGTCTCCGTCTCTGTCTCTGTCTCTGTCTCTGTCCCTGTCTCTGTCTCTGTCTCTGTCTCTGCCCTGTCTCTATCTCTGTCTCTGTCGCTGTCTCTGCCCCTGTCTCATTCGCTGTCTCTGCCTCTGTCTCAGTCCCTGCGTCTGTCTCCGTCTTTGTCTCCGTCTCTGTCTTTGTCTCTGTCTCTGTCTCTGCCTCTGTCGCTCTCTCTCCCTCTGTCTCTGTCTCTGTCTCTGTCTCTGTCTCTGTATCTGTCCCTGTCCCTCTCCCTGTGCCTGTCGCTGCCTCTGTCTCTGTCTCTGTCTCTGTCTCTGTCCCTGTCCCTCTCCCTGTGCCTGTCGCTGCCTCTGTCTCCGTCTCTGTCTATTCCTCTGTCTCTGTCTCTGTCTCCGTCTCTGTCCCTGTCTCTCTCTCTGTCTCTGTCTCTGTCACTGCCTCTGTCTCTGTCTCTGTCTCTCTCTGTCGCTGTCCCTTCCTCTGTCTCTGTCTCTGTCTCTGTCCCTGGCTCTGTCTCTGCCTCTGTCTCCGTCTCTGTCTCGGTCTCTGTCTCTGTCTCTGTTTCTGTCTCTGTCTCTGTCTCCGTCTCTGTCTCCGTATCTGTCTCTGTGTCTGTCTCTGTCTCTGTATCTGTATCTGTCTCCGTATCTGTCTCTGTCTCTGTCTCTGTCTCTGTCTCTTTCTCTGTCTGAGACTCTGCCTCTGTCTCTGTCTCTGTCTCTGCCTCTGTCCCTGTCTCTGTCTCTGTCTCTGTCTCTGTCTCTGTCTCTGCGGCTGTCTCGGTCTCTGTCTCTGTCTCTGTCTGTGTCTCCGTCTCTGTCTCTGTCTCTGTCTCTGTCTCTGTCTCTGTCTCTGTCTCTGTCTCTGTCTCTGTCTCTGTCTCTGTCCCTGTCCCTCTCCCTGTGCCTGTCGCTGCCTCTGTCTCTGTCTCTGTCTCTGTCTCTGTCCCTGTCCCTCTCCCTGTGCCTGTCGCTGCCTCTGTCTCCGTCTCTGTCTATTCCTCTGTCTCTGTCTCTGTCTCCGTCTCTGTCCCTGTCTCTCTCTCTGTCTCTGTCTCTGTCTCTGTCTCTGTCTCTGTCTCTGTCTCTGTCTCTGTCTGTCTCTGTCTCCGTCTCTGTCTCTGTCTCTGTCTCTGTCTCTGTCACTGCCTCTGTCTCTGTCTCGGTCTCTCTGTGTCGCTGTCTCTTCCTCTGTCTCTGTCTCCGCCTCTGTCCCTGGCTCTGTCTCTGCCTCTGTCTCCGTCTCTGTCTCTGTCTCTGTCTCTGTCCCTGTCTCTGTCTCTGTCTCTGTCTCTGCCCTGTCTCTATCTCTGTCTCTGTCGCTGTCTCTGCCCCTGTCTCATTCGCTGTCTCTGCCTCTGTCTCAGTCCCTGCGTCTGTCTCCGTCTTTGTCTCCGTCTCTGTCTTTGTCTCTGTCTCTGTCTCTGCCTCTGTCGCTCTCTCTCCCTCTGTCTCTGTCTCTGTCTCTGTCTCTATCTCTGCCTCTGTCTCTGTCTCTGTCTCTGTCTCTGTCTCTGTCTCTACCTCTGTCTCTGTCTCTCTCTCTGTCTGTGTCTCTGTCTCTGTCCCGGTCTTTGTCTCCGTCTCTGTCTCTGTCTTTGTCTCCGTCTCTGTTTCTGTCTTTGTCTCTGTCTCTGTCTCTGTCTCAGTCTCTGTCTCTGTCTCTGTCTCTGTCACTGTCTCTGTCTCTGTCTCTGTCTCTGTCTCTGTCTCAGTCTCTGTCTCTGTCTCTGTCTCTGTCTCTGTCTCTGCCACTGTCTTCGTCCCCGTATCTGTCTCTGTCTCTGTTTCTGTCTCTGTCTCTGTCTCTGTCCCTGCCTGTGTCTCTGCCTCTGTCTCCGTCTCTGTCACTGTCTCTATCTCTGTCTCTATCTCCGTCTCTGTCTCTGTCTCTGTCTCTGTCTCTGACTCTGCCTCTGTCTCTGTCTCTGTCTCTGTCTCTGTCACTGTCTCTGCCTCTGTCTCTGCCTCTGTCTCTGTATCTGTCCCTGTATCCGTCTCTGTCTCTGGCTCTGCCTCTGTCTCTGCCTCTGTCTCTGTCTCTGTCCCTGGCTCTGTCTCTGCCTCTGTCTCCGTCTCTGTCTCTGTCTCTGCCTCTGTCTCTGTCTCTGTCTCTGTCTCTGTCTCTGTCTCTGTCTCCGTCTCTGTCTCCGTCTCTGTCTCTGTCTCTGTCTCGGTCTTTGTCTCCGTCTCCGTCTCTGTCTCTGTCTCTGTCTCTGTCTCTGTCTCTGTCTCTGTCTCTGTCTCTGTCTCTGTCTCTGCCTCTGTCTCTGTCTCTGTCTCTGTCTCTGTCTCTGTCTCTGTCTCTGTCTCTGTCTCTGTCTCTGTCTCTGTCTCTGTCTCTGTCTCCGTCTCTGCCTCTGTCTCTGTCTCTGACACTGTCTCTGTCTCTGTCTGTGTCTCTGTCTCTGTCTCTGTCTCTGCCCCTGTCGCTCTCTCTCCCTCTGTCTCTGTCTCTGTCTCTGGCTCTATCTCTGCCTCTGTCTCTGTCTTTGTCTCTGTCTCTGTCTCTGTCTCTACCTCTGTCTCTGTCTCTCTCTCTATCTGTGTCTCTGTCTCTGTCTCGGTCTCTGTCTCTGCGTCTGTCTCGGTCTCTGTCTCTGTCTCTGTCTCTGTCTCTGTCTCTGTCTCTGTCTCTGTCTCCGTCTCTGTCTCTGTCTCTGTCTCTGTCTCTGTCTCTGTCTCTGTCTCTGCCTCTGTCTCCGTCTCTGTCTCTGTCTCTCTCTCTGTCTCTGTCTCTGTCTCTGTCTCTGTCACTGCCTCTGTCTCTGTCTCTGTCTCTCTCTGTCGCTGTCTCTTCCTCTGTCTCTGTCTCCGTCTCTGTCCCTGATTCTGTCTCTGCCTCTGTCTCTGTCTCTGTCTCTCCTTGTCGCTGTCTCTTCCTCTGTCTCTGTCTCCGTCTCTGTCCCTGATTCTGTCTCCGTCTCTGTCTCTGTCTCTGCCTCCGCCTCTGTCTCTGTCTATGCCTCTGTCACTGTCTCTGTCTCTGTCTCTGTCTCTGTCCGAGACTCTGCCTCTGTCTCTGTCTCTGTCTCTGTCTCTGACTCTGTCTCTGTCTCTGTCTCTGTCTCTGCGTCTGTCTCTGCGTCTGTCTCTGCGTCTGTCTCTGTCTCTGTCTCTGTCTCTGTCTCTGTCTCTGTCTCTGTCTCCGTCCCTGCCTCTGTCTCTGTCTCTGTCTTTGTCTGTGTCTCTGTCTCTGTCTCTGTCTCTGTCTCTGTCTCTGTCTCTGTCTCTGTCCCCGTCTCTGTCTCTGTCTCTGTCCCCGTCTCTGTCTCTGTCTCTGCCTCTGTCTCTGTCTCTATCTCTGTCTCTGTCTCTGTCTCTGTCTCTGTCTCTGTCTCTGTCTCTGTCTCTGTCTCTGTCTCTGTCTCTGTCACTGCCTCTGTCTCTGTCTCTGTCTCTCTCTGTCGCTGTCCCTTCCTCTGTCTCTGTCTCCGTCTCTGTCCCTGGCCCTGTCTCTGCCTCTGTCTCCGTCTCTGTCTCGGTCTCTGTCTCTGTCTCTGTTTCTGTCTCTGTCTCTGTCTCCGTCTCTGTCTCCGTATCTGTCTCTGTGTCTGTCTCTGTCTCTGTATCTGTATCTGTCTCCGTATCTGTCTCTGTCTCTGTCTCTGTCTCTGTCTCTTTCTCTGTCTGAGACTCTGCCTCTGTCTCTGTCTCTGTCTCTGCCTCTGTCCCTGTCTCTGTCTCTGTCTCTGTCTCTGTCTCTGTACTGTCGCTGCGGCTGTCTCGGTCTCTGTCTCTGTCTCTGTCTCTGTCTCTGTCTCCGTCTCTGTCTCTGTCTCTGTCTCTGTCTCTGTCTCTGTCTCTGTCTCTGTCTCTGTCTCTGTATCTGTCCCTGTCCCTCTCCCTGTGCCTGTCGCTGCCTCTGTCTCTGTCTCTGTCTCTGTCTCCGTCCCTGTCCCTCTCCCTGTGCCTGTCGCTGCCTCTGTCTCCGTCTCTGTCTATTCCTCTGTCTCTGTCTCTGTCTCCGTCTCTGTCCCTGTCTCTCTCTCTGTCTCTGTCTCTGTCACTGCCTCTGTCTCTGTCTCTGTCTCTCTCTGTCGCTGTCCCTTCCTCTGTCTCTGTCTCTGTCTCTGTCCCTGGCTCTGTCTCTGCCTCTGTCTCCGTCTCTGTCTCGGTCTCTGTCTCTGTCTCTGTTTCTGTCTCTGTCTCTGTCTCCGTCTCTGTCTCCGTATCTGTTTCTGTGTCTGTCTCTGTCTCTGTATCTGTATCTGTCTCCGTATCTGTCTCTGTCTCTGTCTCTGTCTCTTTCTCTGTCTGAGACTCTGCCTCTGTCTCTGTCTCTGTCTCTGCCTCTGTCCCTGTCTCTGTCTCTGTCTCTGTCTCTGTCTCTGTCTCTGCGGCTGTCTCGGTCTCTGTCTCTGTCTCTGTCTCTGCCTCCGTCTCTGTCTCTGTCTCTGTCTCTGTCTCTGTCTCTGTCTCTGTCTCTGTCTCTGTCTCTGTCTCTGTCTCTGTCTCTGTCCCTGTCCCTCTCCCTGTGCCTGTCGCTGCCTCTGTCTCTGTCTCTGTCTCTGTCTCTGTCCCTGTCCCTCTCCCTGTGCCTGTCGCTGCCTCTGTCTCCGTCTCTGTCTATTCCTCTGTCTCTGTCTCTGTCTCCGTCTCTGTCCCTGTCTCTCTCTCTGTCTCTGTCTCTGTCTCTGTCTCTGTCTCTGTCTCTGTCTGTCTCTGTCTCCGTCTCTGTCTCTGTCTCTGTCTCTGTCTCTGTCACTGCCTCTGTCTCTGTCTCGGTCTCTCTGTGTCGCTGTCTCTTCCTCCGTCTCTGTCTCTGTCTCTGCCTCTGTCTCTGTCTCTGTCCCTGTCTCTCTCTGTCTCTGTCTCGGTCTCTGTCTCTTTCTCTGTTTCTGTCTCTGTCTCTGTCTCCGTCTCTGTCTCCGTATCTGTCTCTGTCTCTGCCTCTGTCTCCGTCTCTGTCTCTGTCTCTGTCTCTGTCTCTGTCTCTGTCTCTGTCTCTGTCTCTGTCTCTGTCTGTCTCTGTCTCCGTCTCTGTCTCTGTCTCTGTCTCTGTCTCTGTCACTGCCTCTGTCTCTGTCTCGGTCTCTCTGTGTCGCTGTCTCTTCCTCCGTCTCTGTCTCTGTCTCTGTCTCTGTCTCTGTCTCTGCCTCTGTCTCTGTCTCTGTCTCTGTCTCTCTCTGTCTCTGTCTCGGTCTCTGTCTCTGTCTCTTTCTCTGTTTCTGTCTCTGTCTCTGTCTCCGTCTCTGTCTCCGTATCTGTCTCTGTCTCTGCCTCTGTCTCCGTCTCTGTCCCTGTCTCCGTCTCTGTCTCTGTCTTTGTCTCCGTCTCTGTTTCTGTCTCTGTCTCTGTCTCTGTCTCAGTCCCTGTCTCTGTCTCTGTCTCTGTCTCTGTCACTGTCTCTGTCTGTGTCTCTGTCTCTGTCTCTGTCTCAGTCTCTGTCTCTGTCTCTGTCTCTGTCTCTGTCTCTGTCTCTGTCCCTGTCTCTTTCTCTGTCTGAGACTCTGCCTCTGTCTCTGTCTCTGTCTCTGTCTCTGTCTCTGTCTCTGTCTCTGCCTCTGTCGCTCTCCCTCCCTCTGTCTCTGCCTCTGTCTCTGTCTCTATCTCTGCCTCTGTCTCTGTCTCTGTCTCTGTCTCTGTCTCTGTCTCTACCTCTGTCTCTGTCTCTCTCTCTGTCTGTGTCTCTGTCTCTGTCCCGGTCTTTGTCTCCGTCTCTGTCTCTGTCTTTGTCTCCGTCTCTGTTTCTGTCTCTGTCTCTGTCTCAGTCTCTGTCTCTGTCTCTGTCTCTGTCTCTGTCTCCGTCTCTGTCTCTGTCTCTGTCTCTGTCTCTGTCTCTGTCTCTGCCTCTGTCTCCGTCTCTGTCTCTGTCTCTCTCTCTGTCTCTGTCTCTGTCTCTGTCTCTGTCACTGCCTCTGTCTCTGTCTCTGTCTCTCTCTGTCGCTGTCTCTTCCTCTGTCTCTGTCTCCGTCTCTGTCCCTGATTCTGTCTCTGCCTCTGTCTCTGTCTCTGTCTCTCCTTGTCGCTGTCTCTTCCTCTGTCTCTGTCTCTGTCTCCGTCTCTGTCCCTGATTCTGTCTCCGTCTCTGTCTCTGTCTCTGCCTCCGCCTCTGTCTCTGTCTATGCCTCTGTCACTGTCTCTGTCTCTGTCTCTGTCTCTGTCCGAGACTCTGCCTCTGTCTCTGTCTCTGTCTCTGTCTCTGTCTCTGTCTCTGTCTCTGTCTCTGTCTCTGTCTCTGTCTCTGTCTCTGTCTCTGTCTCTGTCTCTGTCTCTGTCTCTGTCTCTGTCTCTGTCTCTGTATCTGTCTCTGTCTCTGTCTCTGCGTCTGTCTCTGCGTCTGTCTCGGTCTCTGTCTCTGTCTCCGTCTCTGTCTCTGTCTCTGTCTCTGTCTCTGTCTCTGTCTCTGTCTCTGTCTCTGTCTCTGTCCCCGTCTCTGTCTCTGTCTCTGTCCCCGTCTCTGTCTCTGTCTCTGCCTCTGTCTCTGTCTCTGTCTCTGTCTCTGTCTCTGTCTCTGTCTCTGTCTCTGTCTCTGTCACTGCCTCTGTCTCTGTCTCTGTCTCTCTCTGTCGCTGTCCCTTCCTCTGTCTCTGTCTCCGTCTCTGTCCCTGGCTCTGTCTCTGCCTCTGTCTCCGTCTCTGTCTCGGTCTCTGTCTCTGTCTCTGTTTCTGTCTCTGTCTCTGTCCCTGTCCCTCTCCCTGTGCCTGTCGCTGCCTCTGTCTCCGTCTCTGTCTATTCCTCTGTCTCTGTCTCTGTCTCCGTCTCTGTCCCTGTCTCTCTCTCTGTCTCTGTCTCTGCCTCTGTCTCTGTCTCTGTCTCTGTCTCTGTCTCTGTCTCTGTCTCTGTCTCTGTCTCCGTCTCTGTCTCTGTCTCCGTCTCTGTCTCTGTCTCTGTCTCTGTCTCTGTCTCTGCCTCTGTCTCTGTCTCTGTCTCTGTCTCTCTCTGTCTCTGTCTCGGTCTCTGTCTCTTTCTCTGTTTCTGTCTCTGTCTCTGTCTCCGTCTCTGTCTCCGTATCTGTCTCTGTCTCTGCCTCTGTCTCCGTCTCTGTCTCTGTCTCTCTCTGTCTCTGTCTCGGTCTCTGTCTCTTTCTCTGTTTCTGTCTCTGTCTCTGTCTCCGTCTCTGTCTGCGTATCTGTCTCTGTCTCTGCCTCTGTCTCCGTCTCTGTCTCTGTCTCTGTCTCTGTCTCTGTCTCTGTCTCTGCCTCTGTCTCTGTCTCTGTCTCTCCTTGTCGCTGTCTCTTCCTCTGTCTCTGTCTCCGTCTCTGTCCCTGATTCTGTCTCCGTCTCTGTCTCTGTCTCTGCCTCCGCCTCTGTCTCTGTCTATGCCTCTGTCACTGTCTCTGTCTCTGTCTCTGTCTCTGTCCGAGACTCTGCCTCTGTCTCTGTCTCTGTCTCTGTCTCTGTCTCTGTCTCTGTCTCTGTCTCTGTCTCTGTCTCTGTCTCTGTCTCTGTCTCTGTCTCTGTCTCTGTCTCTGTCTCTGTCTCTGCGTCTGTCTCTGCGTCTGTCTCGGTCTCTGTCTCTGTCTCTGACTCTGTCTCTGTCTCTGTCTCTGTCTCTGTCTCTGTCTCTGTCTCTGTCTCTGTCTCTGTCTCTGTCTCTGTCTCTGTCTCTGTCTCTGTCTCTGTCTCCGTCCCTGCCTCTGTCTCTGTCTCAGTCTCTGTCTCTGTCTCTGTCTCTGTCTCTGTCTCTGTCTCTGTCTCTGTCTCTGTCTCTGTCTCTGTCCCCGTCTCTGTCTCTGTCTCTGTCCCCGTCTCTGTCTCTGTCTCTGCCTCTGTCTCTGTCTCTATCTCTGTCTCTGTCTCTGTCTCTGTCTCTGTCTCTGTCTCTGTCTCTGTCTCTGTCTCTGTCTCTGTCTCTGTCTCTGTCTCTGTCACTGCCTCTGTCTCTGTCTCTGTCTCTCTCTGTCGCTGTCCCTTCCTCTGTCTCTGTCTCCGTCTCTGTCCCTGGCTCTGGCTCTGCCTCTGTCTCCGTCTCTGTCTCGGTCTCTGTCTCTGTCTCTGTTTCTGTCTCTGTCTCTGTGTCTGTCTCTGTCTCTGTATCTGTATCTGTCTCCGTATCTGTCTCTGTCTCTGTCTCTGTCTCTGTCTCTTTCTCTGTCTGAGACTCTGCCTCTGTCTCTGTCTCTGTCTCTGCCTCTGTCCCTGTCTCTGTCTCTGTCTCTGTCTCTGTCTCTGTCTCTGTCTCTGTCGCTGCGGCTGTCTCGGTCTCTGTCCCTGTCTCTGTCTCTGTCTCTGTCTCCGTCTCTGTCTCTGTCTCTGTCTCTGTCTCTGTCTCTGTCTCTGTCTCTGTCTCTGTCTCTGTCTCTGTCTCTGTCTCTGTCTCTGTCCCTGTCCCTCTCCCTGTGCCTGTCGCTGCCTCTGTCTCTGTCTCTGTCTCTGTCTCTGTCCCTGACCCTCTCCCTGTGCCTGTCGCTGCCTCTGTCTCCGTCTCTGTCTATTCCTCTGTCTCTGTCTCTGTCTCCGTCTCTGTCCCTGTCTCTGTCTCTGTCTCTGTCTCTGTCTCTGTCTCTGTCTCTGTCTCTGTCTCTGTCTCTGTCTCTGTCTCTGTCTCTGTCTCTGTCTCTGTCTCTGTCTCTGTCTCTGTCTCTGTCTCTGTCTCTGTCTCTGTCTCTGCCTCTGTCTCTGTCTCTCTCTGTCTCTGTCTCGGTCTCTGTCTCTTTCTCTGTTTCTGTCTCTGTCTCTGTCTCCGTCTCTGTCTCCGTATCTGTCTCTGTCTCTGCCTCTGTCTCCGTCTCTGTCTCTGTCTCCGTCTCTGTCTCCGTATCTGTCTCTGTCTCTGCCTCTGTCTCCGTCTCTGTCTCTGTCTCTGTCTCTGTCTCTGTCTCTGTCTCTGTCTCTGTCTGTCTCTGTCTCCGTCTCTGTCTCTGTCTCTGTCTCTGTCTCTGTCTCTGTCACTGCCTCTGTCTCTGTCTCGGTCTCTCTGTGTCGCTGTCTCTTCCTCCGTCTCTGTCTCTGTCTCTGTCTCTGTCTCTGTCTCTGCCTCTGTCTCTGTCTCTGTCTCTGTCTCTCTCTGTCTCTGTCTCGGTCTCTGTCTCTGTCTCTTTCTCTGTTTCTGTCTCTGTCTCTGTCTCCGTCTCTGTCTC
>OX243798.1:35000-200000 GCA_945859595.2 Megachile willughbiella
CTCTGTCTCTGTCCCCGTATCTGTCTCTGTCTCTGTCTCTGTCTCTGTCTCTGTCTCTGTCTCTGTCTCCGTCTCTGTCTCCGTCTCTGTCTCGTTCTCTGTTTCTGTCTCTGTCTCTGTCTCCGTCTCTGTCTCCGTATCTGTCTCTGTCTCTGTCTCTGTCTCTGTCTCTGTCTCTGTCTCTGTCTCCGTATCTGTCTCTGTCTCTGCCTCTGTCTCCGTCTCTGTCTCTGTCTCCGTCTCTGTCTCTGTCTTTGTCTCCGTCTCTGTTTCTGTCTCTGTCTCTGTCTCTGTCTCAGTCTCTGTCTCTGTCTCTGTCTCTGTCTCTGTCACTGTCTCTGTCTCTGTCTCTGTCTCTGTCTCTGTCTCAGTCTCTGTCTCTGTCTCTGTCTCTGTCTCTGTCTCTGTCTCTGTCCCTGTCTCTTTCTCTGTCTGAGACTCTGCCTCTGTCTCTGTCTCTGTCTCTGTCTCTGTCTCTGTCTCTGTCTCTGCCTCTGTCGCTCTCCCTCCCTCTGTCTCTGTCTCTGTCTCTATCTCTGCCTCTGTCTCTGTCTCTGTCTCTGTCTCTGTCTCTGTCTCTACCTCTGTCTCTGTCTCTCTCTCTGTCTGTGTCTCTGTCTCTGTCCCGGTCTTTGTCTCCGTCTCTGTCTCTGTCTTTGTCTCCGTCTCTGTTTCTGTCTCTGTCTCTGTCTCTGTCTCTGTCTCTGTCTCAGTCTCTGTCTCTGTCTCTGTCCCTGTCACTGTCTCTGTCTCTGTCTCTGTCTCTGTCTCTGTCTCTGTCTCAGTCTCTGTCTCTGTCTCTGTCTCTGTCTCTGTCTCTGTCCCTGTCTCTTTCTCTGTCTGAGACACTGCCTCTGTCTCTGTCTCTGTCTCTGTCTCTGTCTCTGTCTCTGTCTCTGTCTCAGTCTCTGTCTCCGCCTCTGTCTCTGTCTCTGACTCTGTCTCTGTCTCTGCCTCTGCCTCCGTCTCTGCCTCTGTCTCTGTCTCTGACACTGCCTCTGTCTCTCTCTGTGTCTCTGTCTCTGTCTCTGTCTCTGTCTCTGTCTCTGTCTCTGTCTCTGTCTCTGTCTCTGTCTCTGACTCTGCCTCTGTCTCTACCTCTGTCTCCGTCCCTGTCTCTGTCTCTGTCTCTGTCTCTGACACTGTCTCTGTCTCTGTCTGTGTCTCTGTCTTCTTCTCTGTCTCTGCCTCTGTCTCTGTCTCTGTCCCTGTCCCTCTCCCTGTGCCTGTCGCTGCCTCTGTCTCTGTCTCTGTGTCTGTCTCTGTCCCTGTCCCTCTCCCTGTGCCTGTCGCTGTCTCTGTCTCTGTCTCTGTCTCTGTCTCTGTCTCGGTCTCTGTCTCTTTCTCTGTTTCTGTCTCTGTCTCTGTCTCCGTCTCTGTCTCCGTATCTGTCTCTGTCTCTGCCTCTGTGTCCGTCTCTGTCTCTGTCTCTGTCTCTGTCTCTGTCTCTGTCTCTGTCTCTGTCTCTGTCTCTGTCTGTCTCTGTCTCCGTCTCTGTCTCTGTCTCTGTCTCTGTCTCTGTCACTGCCTCTGTCTCTGTCTCTGTCTCTCTGTGTCGCTGTCTCTTCCTCTGTCTCTGTCTCCGCCTCTGTCCCTGGCTCTGTCTCTGCCTCTGTCTCCGTCTCTGTCTCTGTCTCTGTCTCTGTCCCTGTCTCTGTCTCTGTCTCTGTCTCTGCCCTGTCTCTATCTCTGTCTCTGTCGCTGTCTCTGCCCCTGTCTCATTCGCTGTCTCTGCCTCTGTCTCAGTCCCTGCGTCTGTCTCCGTCTTTGTCTCCGTCTCTGTCTCTGTCTCTGTCTCTGTCTCTGTCTCTGCCTCTGTCGCTCTCTCTCCCTCTGTCTCTGTCTCTGTCTCTGTCTCTATCTCTGCCTCTGTCTCTGTCTCTGTCTCTGTCTCTATCTCTGCCTCTGTCTCTGTCTCTGTCTCTGTCCCTGTCTCTGTCTCTGTCTCAGTCCCTGCGTCTGTCTCCGTCTTTGTCTCCGTCTCTGTCTCTGTCTCTGTCTCTGTCTCTGCCTCTGTCGCTCTCTCTCCCTCTGTCTCTGTCTCTGTCTCTGTCTCTATCTCTGCCTCTGTCTCTGTCTCTGTCTCTGTCCCTGTCTCTGTCTCTGTCTCTACCTCTGTCTCTGTCTCTCTCTCTGTCTGTGTCTCTGTCTCTGTCTCGGTCTTTGTCTCCGTTTCTGTCTCTGTCGCTGTCTCTGTCTCTGTCTCTATCTCTGTCTCTGTCTCTGTCTCTGTCTCTGTCCCTGTCTCTTCCTCTGTCTCTGTCTCCGTCTCTGTCCCTGGCTCTGTCTCTGCCTCTGTCTCCGTCTCTGTCTCTGTCTCTGTCTCTGTCTCTGTCTCTGTCTCTGTCTCTATCTCTGCCCTGTCTCTATCTCTGTCTCTGTCGCTGTCTCTGCCCCTGTCTCTGTCGCTGTCTCTGCCTCTGTCTCAGTCCCTGCGTCTGTCTCCGTCTTTGTCTCCGTCTCTGTCTCTGTCTCTGTCTCTGTCTCTGCCTCTGTCGCTCTCTCTCCCTCTGTCTCTTTCTCTGTCTCTGTCTCTATCTCTGCCTCTGTCTCTGTCTCTGTCTCTGTCTCTGTCTCTGTCTCTGTCTCTACCTCTGTCTCTGTCTCTCTCTCTGTCTGTGTCTCTGTCTCTGTCTCTGTCTCTGCCTCTGTCTCTGCCCTGTCTCTATCCCTGTCTCTATCCCTGTCTCTGTCGCTGTCTCTGCCCCTGTCTCTGTCGCTGTCTCTGCCTCTGTCTCAGTCCCTGCGTCTGTCTCCGACTTTGTCTCCGTCTCTGTCTCTGTCTCTGTCTCTGTCTCTGCCTCTGTCTCTGTCCCCGTATCTGTCTCTGTCTCTGTCTCTGTCTCTGTCTCTGTCTCTGTCTCTGTCTCTGTCTCTGTCTCTGTCTCTGTCTCTGTCTCCGTCTCTGTCTCCGTCTCTGTCTCGTTCTCTGTTTCTGTCTCTGTCTCTGTCTCCGTCTCTGTCTCTGTCTCTGTCTCTGTCTCTGTCTCTGTCTCTGTCTCTGTCTCTGTCTCTGTCTCTGTCTCTGTCTCTGTCTCTGTCTCTGTCTCTGTCTCTGTCTCTGTCTCCGTCTCTGTCTCCGTCTCTGTCTCTGTCTCTGTCTCGGTCTTTGTCTCCGTCTCTGTCTCTGTCTCTGTCTCTGTCTCTGTCTCTGTCTCTGTCTCTGTCCCTGTCTCTGTCTCTGTCTCTGCCTCTGTCTCTGTCTCTGTCTCTGTCTCTGTCTCTGTCTCTGTCTCTGTCTCTGTCTCTGTCTCTGTCTCTGTCTCTGTCTCTGTCTCTGTCTCTGTCTCTGTCTCTGTCTCTGTCTCTGTCTCTGTCTCTGTCTCTGTCTCTGTCTCTGTCTCTGTCTCTGTCTCTGTCTCTGTCTCTGTCTCTGTCTCTGTCTCTGTCTCCGTCTCTGTCTCCGTCTCTGTCTCGTTCTCTGTTTCTGTTTCTGTCTCTGTCTCCGTCTCTGTCTCCGTATCTGTCTCTGTCTCTGTCTCTGTCTCTGTCTCTGTCTCTGTCTCTGTCTCTGTCTCTGTCTCTGTCTCTGTCTCTGTCTCTGTCTCCGTATCTGTCTCTGTCTCTGTCTCTGTCTCCGTCTCTTTCTCTGTCTGAGACTCTGCCTTTGTCTCTGTCTCTGTCACTGTCTCTGCCTCCGTCTCTGTCTCTGTCTCTGTCTCTGTCTCTGTCTCTGTCTCTGTCTCTGTCTCTGTCTCTGTCGCTGTCTCTGTCTCTGTCTCTGTCTCTGTCTCTGTTTCTGTCGCTGTCTCTCCCTCCGTCTCTGGCTCTGTCTCTGTCTCTGTCTCTGTCTCTGTCTATTCCTCTGTCTCTGTCTCCGTATCTGTCTCTGTCCCTGGCTCTGTCTCTGCCTCTGTCTCCGTCTCTGTCTCTGTCTCTGTCTCTGTCTCTGTCTCTATCTCTGTCTCTGTCTCTGTCTCTGTCTCTGCCCTGTCTCTATCTCTGTCTCTGTCGCTGTCTATGCCCCTGTCTCTGTCGCTGTCTCTGTCTCTGTCTCTGTCTCTGTCTCTGTCTCTGTCTCCGTCTCTGTCTCCGTCTCTGTCTCTGTCTCTGTCTCGGTCTTTGTCTCCGTCTCTGTTTCTGTTTCTGTCTCTGTCTCCGTCTCTGTCTCCGTATCTGTCTCTGTCTCTGTCTCTGTCTCTGTCTCTGTCCTTGTCTCTGTCTCTGTCTCTGTCTCTGTCTCTGTCTCCGTATCTGTCTCTGTCTCTGTCTCTGTCTCCGTCTCTTTCTCTGTCTGAGACTCTGCCTTTGTCTCTGTCTCTGTCACTGTCTCTGCCTCCGTCTCTGTCTCTGTCTCTGTCTCTGTCTCTGTCTCTGTCTCTGTCTCTGTCTCTGTCTCTGTCTCTGTCTCTGTCTCTGTCTCTGTCTCTGTCTCTGTCTCTGTCTCTGTCCCTGTCTGTATCTCCGTCTCTGTCTCTGTCTCTGACTCTGTCTCTGTCTCTGCCTCTGTCTCCGCCTCTGTCTGTGTTTCTGTCTCTGTCTCTGTCTCTGTCTCTGTCTCTGTCTCTGCCTCTGTCTCTGTCTCTGTCTCTGTCTCTGTCTCTGTCTCTGTCTCTGTCACTGCCTCTGTCTCTGTCTCTGTCTCTCTCTGTCGCTGTCTCTTCCTCTGTCTCTGTCTCCGTCTCTGTCCCTGTCCCTGTCTGTATCTCCGTCTCTGTCTCTGTCTCTGACTCTGTCTCTGTCTCTGCCTCTGTCTCCGCCTCTGTCTGTGTTTCTGTCTCTGTCTCTGTCTCTGTCTCTGTCTCTGTCTCTGCCTCTGTCTCTGTCTCTGTCTCTGTCTCTGTCTCTGTCTCTGTCTCTGTCACTGCCTCTGTCTCTGTCTCTGTCTCCGTCTCTGTCTCCGTCTCTGTCTCTGTCTCTGTCTCGGTCTTTGTCTCCGTCTCTGTTTCTGTTTCTGTCTCTGTCTCCGTCTCTGTCTCCGTATCTGTCTCTGTCTCTGTCTCTGTCTCTGTCTCTGTCCTTGTCTCTGTCTCTGTCTCTGTCTCTGTCTCTGTCTCCGTATCTGTCTCTGTCTCTGTCTCCGTCTCCGTCTCTTTCTCTGTCTGAGACTCTGCCTTTGTCTCTGTCTCTGTCACTGTCTCTGCCTCCGTCTCTGTCTCTGTCTCTGTCTCTGTCTCTGTCTCTGTCTCTGTCTCTGTCTCTGTCTCTGTCTCTGTCTCTGTCTCTGTATCTGTCTCTGTCTCTGTCTCTGTCTCTGTCTCTGTCTCTGTCTCTGTCTCTGTCTGTATCTCCGTCTCTGTCTCTGTCTCTGACTCTGTCTCTGTCTCTGCCTCTGTCTCCGCCTCTGTCTGTGTTTCTGTCTCTGTCTCTGTCTCTGTCTCTGTCTCTGTCTCTGCCTCTGTCTCTGTCTCTGTCTCTGTCTCTGTCTCTGTCTCTGTCTCTGTCACTGCCTCTGTCTCTGTCTCTGTCTCTCTCTGTCGCTGTCTCTTCCTCTGTCTCTGTCTCCGTCTCTGTCCCTGGCTCTGTCTCTGCCTCTGTCTCCGTGTCTGTCTCTGTCTCTGTCTCTGTCTCTGTCTCTGTCTCTGTCTCTGTCTCTGTCTCTGTCTCCGTCCCTGCCTCTGCCTCTGTCTCTGTCTCTGCCTCTGACTCTGTCTCTGTCTCTGTCTCTGTCTCTGTCTCTGTCTCTGCCCTGTCTCTATCTCTGTCTCTGTCGCTGTCTCTGCCCCTGTCTCTGTCGCTGTCTCTGCCTCTGTCTCAGTCCCTGCGTCTGTCTCCGACTTTGTCTCCGTCTCTGTCTCTGTCCCTGTCTCTGTCTCTGCCTCTGTCTCTGTCCCCGTATCTGTCTCTGTCTCTGTTTCTGTCTCTGTCTCTGTCTCTGTCCCTGCCTGTGTCTCTGCCTCTGTCTCCGTCTCTGTCTCTGTCTCCGTCTCTGTCTCCGTATCTGTCTCTGCCTCTGTCTCCGTCTCTGTCTCTGTCTCCGTCTCTGTCTCCGTATCTGTCTCTGTCTCTGTCTCTGTCTCTGTCTCTGTCTCCATCTCTGTCTCGGTCTCTGTCTCTGTCTCTGTCTCTGTTTCTGTCTCTGTCTCTGTCTCCGTCTCTGTCTCCGTATCTGTCTCTGTCTCTGTCTCTGTCTCTATCTCGGTCTCTGTCTCTGTCTCTGTCTCTGTTTCTGTCTCTGTCTCTGTCTCCGTCTCTGTCTCCGTATCTGTCTCTGTCTCTGTCTCTGTCTCTGTCTCTGTGTCCGTATCTGTCTCTGTCCCTGGCTCTGTCTCTGCCTCTGTCTCCGTCTCTGTCTCTGTCTCTGTCTCTGCCTCTGTCTCTGTCCCCGTATCTGTCTCTGTCTCTGTTTCTGTCTCTGTCTCTGTCTCTATCCCTGCCTGTGTCTCTGCCTCTGTCTCCGTCCCTGTCTCTGTCTCTGTCTCTGTCTCTATCTCCGTCCCTGTCTCTGTCTCTGACTCTGCCTCTCTCTCTGTCTCTGTCTCTGTCTATGTCTCTGTCTCTGTCTCTGTCTCTGTCTCTGTCTCTGTCTCTGTCTCCGTCCCTGCCTCTGCCTCTGTCTCTGTCTCTGTCTCTGTCTCTGTCTCTGTCTCGGTCTTTGTCTCCGTCTCTGTCTCTGTCTCTGTCTCTGTCTCTGTCTCTGTCTCTGTCTCTGCCTCTGTCTCTGTCTCTGTCTCTGTCTCTGTCTCTGCCTCTGTCTCTGTCTCTGTCTCTGTCTCTGTTTCTGTCTCTGTCTCTGTCTCTGTCTCTGCCTCTGTCTCTGTCTCTGCCTCTGTCTCAGTCTCTGCGTCTGTCTCGGTCTCTGTCTCTGTCTCTGTCTCTGTCTCTCTCTCTGTCTCTCTCTCTGTCTCTGTCTCTGACTCTGTCTCTGTCTCTGTCTCCGTCCCTGCCTCTGTCTCTGTCTCTGTCTTTGTCTGTGCCTCTGTCTCTGTCTCTATCTCTGTCTCTGTCGCTGTCTCTGCCCCTGTCTCTGTCGCTGTCTCTGCCTCTGTCTCAGTCCCTGCGTCTGTCTCCGACTTTGTCTCCGTCTCTGTCTCTGTCCCTGTCTCTGTCTCTGCCTCTGTCTCTGTCCCCGTATCTGTCTCTGTCTCTGTTTCTGTCTCTGTCTCTGTCTCTGTCCCTGCCTGTGTCTCTGCCTCTGTCTCCGTCTCTGTCTCTGTCTCCGTCTCCGTCTCTGTCTCTGTCTCTGTCTCTGTCTCTGTCTCTGTCTCCGTTTCTGTCTCTGTCTCTGTCTCCGTATCTGTCTCTGTCTCCGTCTCTGTCTCTGTCTCTTTCTCTGTCTGAGACTCTGCCTCTGTCTCTGTCTCTGTCTCTGTCTCTGTCTCTGTCTCTGTCTCTGCCTCTGTCGCCCTCTCTCCCTCTGTCTCTGTCTCTGTCTCTGTCTCTATCTCTGCCTCTGTCTCTGTCTCTGCCTCTGTCTCTGTCTCTGTCTCTGTCTCTATCTCTGCCTCTGTCTCTGTCTCTGCCTCTGTCTCTGTCTCTGTCTCCACCTCTGTCTCTGTCTCTCTCTCTGTCTGTGTCTCTGTCTCTGTCCCGGTCTTTGTCTCCGTCTCTGTCTCTGTCTTTGTCTCTGTCTCTGTCTCTGTCTCTGTCTCTGTCTCTGTCTCTGTCTCTGTCTCTGTCTATTCCTCTGTCTCTGTCTCCGTATCTGTCTCTGTCTCTGTTTCTGTCTCTGTCTCTGTCGCTGTCCCTGCCTGTGACTCTGCCTCTGTCTCCGTCTCTGTCTCTGTATCTGTCTCTATCTCCGTCTCTGTCTCTGTCTCTGACTCTGTCTCTGTCTCTGCCTCTGTCTCCGTCTCTGTCTGTGTTTCTGTCTCTGACACTGTCTCTGTCTCTGTCTGTGTCTCTGCCTCTGTCTCTGTCACTGTCTCTGTCTCTGTCTCTGTCTCTGTCACTGCCTCTGTCTCTGTCTCTGTCTCTCTGTGTCGCCGTATCTTCCTCTGTCTCTGTCTCCGTCTCTGTCCCTGTCTCTGTCTCTGCCTCTGTCTCCGTCTCTGTATCTGTCTCTGTCTCTGTCTCTGTCTCTGTCTCTGTCTCTGCCCTGTCTCTATCTCTGTCTCTGTCGCTGTCTCTGCCCCTGTCTCTTTCGCTGTCTCTGCCTCTGTCTCAGTCCCTGCGTCTGTCTCCGTCTTTGTCTCCGTCTCTGTCTCTGTCTCTGTCTCTGTCTCTGTCTCTGTCTCTGTCTCTGTCTCTGTCTCTGTCTCTGTCTCTGTCTCTGTCTCTATTTCTGTCTCTGTCGCTGCCTCTGCCCCAGTCTCTGTCCCTGTCTCTGCCTCTGTCTCAGTCCCTGCGTCTGTCTCCGTCTTTGTCTCCGTCTCTGTCTCTGTCTCTGTGTCTGTCTCTGCCTCTGTCGCTCTCTCTCCCTCTGTCTCTGTCTCTGTCTCTGTCTCTATCTCTGCCTCTGTCTCTGTCTCTGTCTCTGTCCCTGTCTCTGTCTCTGTCTCTACCTCTGTCTCTGTCTCTCTCTCTGTCTGTGTCTCTGTCTCTGTCTCGGTCTTTGTCTCCGTTTCTGTCTCTGTCGCTGTCTCTGTCTCTGTCTCTATCTCTGTCTCTGTCTCTGTCTCTGTCTCTGTCCCTGTCTCTTCCTCTGTCTCTGTCTCCGTCTCTGTCCCTGGCTCTGTCTCTGCCTCTGTCTCCGTCTCTGTCTCTGTCTCTGTCTCTGTCTCTGTCTCTATCTCTGCCTCTGTCTCTGTCTCTGTCTCTGTCCCTGTCTCTGTCTCTGTCTCTACCTCTGTCTCTGTCTCTCTCTCTGTCTGTGTCTCTGTCTCTGTCTCGGTCTTTGTCTCCGTTTCTGTCTCTGTCGCTGTCTCTGTCTCTGTCTCTATCTCTGTCTCTGTCTCTGTCTCTGTCTCTGTCTCTGTCTCTGTCTCTGTCTCTGTCTCTGTCTCTGTCTCTGTCTCTGTCTCTGTCTCTGCCCTATCTCTATCTCTGTCTCTGTCGCTGTCTCTGCCCCTGTCTCTTTCGCTGTCTCTGCCTCTGTCTCAGTCCCTGCGTCTGTCTCCGTCTTTGTCTCCGTCTCTGTCTCTGTCTCTGTCTCTGTCTCTGCCTCTGTCGCTCTCTCTCCCTCTGTCTCTGTCTCTGTCTCTGTCTCTATCTCTGCCTCTGTCTCTGTCTCTGTCCGTGTCTCTGTCTCTGTCTCTGTCACTGTCTCTGTCTCTGTCTCTGTCTCTGCCTCCGCCTCTGTCTCTGTCTCTGTGTCTCTGTCTCTGCATCTCTGTCTCTGTGTATCCGTCTCTGTGTCTCTGCCTCTGTCATTATGTCTCGGTCTCTGTGAATCTCTCTGTCTCTGTCTCTGTGTCTCTGTCTCTGCATCTCTGTCTCTGTGTATCCGTCTCTGTGTCTCTGCCTCTGTCATTATGTCTCGGTCTCTGTGAATCTCTCTGTCTCTGTCTCTGTGTCTCTGTCTCTGGGTCTCTGTCTGAGTGTCTCTGCCTCTGTCTCTTTGTCTCTGTATCAGTTTCTCTGCCTCCGTGCCTATGTCTCTGTGTCTCTGTCTCTGTCTCTGTCTCTGTCTCTGTCTCTGTCTCTGTCACTGTCTCTGCCTCCGTCTCTGTCTCTGTCTCCGTCTCTGTCTCCGTATCTGTCTCTGTCTCTGTCTCTGTCTCTGTCTCTGTCTCTGTCTCTGTCTCCGTCTCTGTCTCGGTCTCTGTCTCTGTCTCTGTCTCTGTCTCTGTTTCTGTCTCTGTCTCTGTCTCCGTCTCTGTCTCCGTATCTGTCTCTGTCTCTGTCTCTGTCTCTGTCTCTGTCTCTGTCTCCGTATCTGTCTCTGTCCCTGGCTCTGTCTCTGCCTCTGTCTCCGTCTCTGTCTCTGTCTCTGTCTCTGTCTCTGTCCCTGGCTCTGTCTCTGCCTCTGTCTCCGTCTCTGTCTCTGTCTCTGTCTCTGTCTCTGTCTCTGTCTCTGTCTCTGCCCTGTCTCTATCTCTGTCTCTGTCGCTGTCTTTGCCCCTGTCTCTTTCGCTGTCTCTGCCTCTGTCTCAGTCCCTGCGTCTGTCTCCGTCTTTGTCTCCGTCTCTGTCTCTGTCTCTGTCTCTGTCTCTGTCTCTGCCTCTGTCGCTCTCTCTCCCTCTGTCTCTGTCTCTGTCTCTGTCTCTATCTCTGCCTCTGTCTCTGTCTCTGTCTGTG
The DNA here is from genome assembly GCA_945859595.2 of Megachile willughbiella. NCBI lineage: Eukaryota > Metazoa > Arthropoda > Insecta > Hymenoptera > Megachilidae > Megachile > Megachile willughbiella. Next base: position 45,060 of record OX243798.1, read on the forward strand.
TTTCTGTCTCTGTCTCTGTCACTGTCTCTGTCTCTGTCTCTGTCTCTGCCTCCATCTCTGTGTCTGTCTCTGCCTCTGTCTCTGTCTCTGTCTCTGTCACTGTCTCTGTCTCTGTCTCTGTCTCTGCCTCCGTCTCTGTGTCTGTCTCTGCCTCTGTCTCCGCCTCTGTCTCTGTCTCTGTGTCTCTGTCTCTGCATCTCTGTCTCTGTGTATCCGTCTCTGTGTCTCTGCCTCTGTCATTATGTCTCGGTCTCTGTGAATCTCTCTGTCTCTGTCTCTGTGTCTCTGCCTCTGGGTCTCTGTCTGAGTGTCTCTGCCTCTGTCTCTTTGTCTCTGTATCAGTTTCTCTGCCTCCGTGCCTATGTCTCTGTGTCTCTGTCTCTGGCTCTGTCTCTGTCTCTGTCTCTGTCTCTGTCTCTGTCTCTGTCTCTGTCGCTGTCTCTCCCTCTGTCTCTGTCTCTGTCTCCGTCCCTGGATATGTCTCTGCCTCTGTCTCCGTCTCTGTCTCTGTCTCCGTCTCTGTCTCTGTCTCTGTCTCTGTCTCTGTCTGTGTCTGTGTCTCTGTCTCTGTCTCCGTCCCTGTCTCTGCCGCTGTCTCTGTCTCTGTCTCTGTCTCCGTCTCTGTCTCTGTCTCTGTCTCTGCCTCTGTCTCTGTCCCCGTATCTGTCTCTGTCTCTGTTTCTGTCTCTGTCTCTGTCTCTGTCCCTGCCTGTGTCTCTGCCTCTGTCTCCGACTCTGTCTCTGTCTCTGTCTCTATCTCCGTCTCTGTCTCTGTCTCTGACACTGTCTCTGTCTCTGCCTCTGTCTCCGTCTCTCTCTGTGTCTCTATCTCTGTCTGTGTCTCTGTCTGTGTCTCTGTCTCTGTCTCTGTCTCTATCTCTGTCTCTGTCTCTGTCTCTGTCTCTGTCTCTGTCTCTGTCTCTGTCTCTGTCTCTGTCTCTGTCTCTGTCTCTGTCTCTGTCTCTGTCTCTGTCTCTGTCTCTGTCTCTGTCTCTGTCTCTGTCTCTGTCTCTATCTCTGCCTCTGTTTCTGTCTCTGCCTCTGTCTCTGTCCCCGTATCTGTCTCTGTCTCTGTTTCTGTCTCTGTCTCTGTCTCTGTCTCAGTCCCTGCGTCTGTCTCCGTCTTTGTCTCCGTCTCTGTCTCTGTCTCTGTGTCTGTCTCTGCCTCTGTCGCTCTCTCTCCCTCTGTCTCTGTCTCTGTCTCTGTCTCTATCTCTGCCTCTGTCTCTGTCTCTGTCTCTGTCCCTGTCTCTGTCTCTGTCTCTACCTCTGTCTCTGTCTCTCTCTCTGTCTGTGTCTCTGTCTCTATCTCGGTCTTTGTCTCCGTTTCTGTCTCTGTCGCTGTCTCTGTCTCTGTCTCTATCTCTGTCTCTGTCTCTGTCTCTGTCTCTGTCCCTGTCTCTTCCTCTGTCTCTGTCTCCGTCTCTGTCCCTGGCTCTGTCTCTGCCTCTGTCTCCGTCTCTGTCTCTGTCTCTGTCTCTGTCTCTGTCTCTATCTCTGCCTCTGTCTCTGTCTCTGTCTCTGTCCCTGTCTCTGTCTCTGTCTCTACCTCTGTCTCTGTCTCTCTCTCTGTCTGTGTCTCTGTCTCTGTCTCGGTCTTTGTCTCCGTTTCTGTCTCTGTCGCTGTCTCTGTCTCTGTCTCTATCTCTGTCTCTGTCTCTGTCTCTGTCTCTGTCTCTGTCTCTGTCTCTGTCTCTGTCTCTGTCTCTGCCCTATCTCTATCTCTGTCTCTGTCGCTGTCTCTGCCCCTGTCTCTTTCGCTGTCTCTGCCTCTGTCTCAGTCCCTGCGTCTGTCTCCGTCTTTGTCTCCGTCTCTGTCTCTGTCTCTGTCTCTGTCTCTGCCTCTGTCGCTCTCTCTCCCTCTGTCTCTGTCTCTGTCTCTGTCTCTATCTCTGCCTCTGTCTCTGTCTCTGTCCGTGTCTCTGTCTCTGTCTCTGTCACTGTCTCTGTCTCTGTCTCTGTCTCTGCCTCCGCCTCTGTCTCTGTCTCTGTGTCTCTGTCTCTGCATCTCTGTCTCTGTGTATCCGTCTCTGTGTCTCTGCCTCTGTCATTATGTCTCGGTCTCTGTGAATCTCTCTGTCTCTGTCTCTGTGTCTCTGTCTCTGGGTCTCTGTCTGAGTGTCTCTGCCTCTGTCTCTTTGTCTCTGTATCAGTTTCTCTGCCTCCGTGCCTATGTCTCTGTGTCTCTGTCTCTGTCTCTGTCTCTGTCACTGTCTCTGCCTCCGTCTCTGTCTCTGTCTCCGTCTCTGTCTCCGTATCTGTCTCTGTCTCTGTCTCTGTCTCTGTCTCTGTCTCTGTCTCTGTCTCCGTCTCTGTCTCGGTCTCTGTCTCTGTCTCTGTCTCTGTTTCTGTCTCTGTCTCTGTCTCCGTCTCTGTCTCCGTATCTGTCTCTGTCTCTGTCTCTGTCTCTGTCTCTGTCTCTGTCTCCGTATCTGTCTCTGTCCCTGGCTCTGTCTCTGCCTCTGTCTCCGTCTCTGTCTCTGTCTCTGTCTCTGTCTCTGTCTCTGTCTCTGTCTCTGTCTCTGTCTCTGTCCCTGGCTCTGTCTCTGCCTCTGTCTCCGTCTCTGTCTCTGTCTCTGTCTCTGTCTCTGTCTCTGTCTCTGTCTCTGCCCTGTCTCTATCTCTGTCTCTGTCGCTGTCTTTGCCCCTGTCTCTTTCGCTGTCTCTGCCTCTGTCTCAGTCCCTGCGTCTGTCTCCGTCTTTGTCTCCGTCTCTGTCTCTGTCTCTGTCTCTGTCTCTGTCTCTGCCTCTGTCGCTCTCTCTCCCTCTGTCTCTGTCTCTGTCTCTGTCTCTATCTCTGCCTCTGTCTCTGTCTCTGTCTGTGTTTCTGTCTCTGTCTCTGTCACTGTCTCTGTCTCTGTCTCTGTCTCTGCCTCCATCTCTGTGTCTGTCTCTGCCTCTGTCTCTGTCTCTGTCTCTGTCACTGTCTCTGTCTCTGTCTCTGTCTCTGCCTCCGTCTCTGTGTCTGTCTCTGCCTCTGTCTCCGCCTCTGTCTCTGTCTCTGTGTCTCTGTCTCTGCATCTCTGTCTCTGTGTATCCGTCTCTGTGTCTCTGCCTCTGTCATTATGTCTCGGTCTCTGTGAATCTCTCTGTCTCTGTCTCTGTGTCTCTGCCTCTGGGTCTCTGTCTGAGTGTCTCTGCCTCTGTCTCTTTGTCTCTGTATCAGTTTCTCTGCCTCCGTGCCTATGTCTCTGTGTCTCTGTCTCTGGCTCTGTCTCTGTCTCTGTCTCTGTCTCTGTCTCTGTCTCTGTCTCTGTCTCTGTCGCTGTCTCTCCCTCTGTCTCTGTCTCTGTCTCCGTCCCTGGATATGTCTCTGCCTCTGTCTCCGTCTCTGTCTCTGTCTCCGTCTCTGTCTCTGTCTCTGTCTCTGTCTCTGTCTGTGTCTGTGTCTCTGTCTCTGTCTCCGTCCCTGTCTCTGCCGCTGTCTCTGTCTCTGTCTCTGTCTCCGTCTCTGTCTCTGTCTCTGTCTCTGCCTCTGTCTCTGTCCCCGTATCTGTCTCTGTCTCTGTTTCTGTCTCTGTCTCTGTCTCTGTCCCTGCCTGTGTCTCTGCCTCTGTCTCCGACTCTGTCTCTGTCTCTGTCTCTATCTCCGTCTCTGTCTCTGTCTCTGACACTGTCTCTGTCTCTGCCTCTGTCTCCGTCTCTCTCTGTGTCTCTATCTCTGTCTGTGTCTCTGTCTGTGTCTCTGTCTCTGTCTCTGCCTCTATCTCTGTCTCTGTCTCTGTCTCTGTCTCTGTCTCTGTCTCTGTCTCTGTCTCTGTCTCTGTCTCTGTCTCTGTCTCTGTCTCTGTCTCTGTCTCTGTCTCTATCTCTGCCTCTGTTTCTGTCTCTGCCTCTGTCTCTGTCCCCGTATCTGTCTCTGTCTCTGTTTCTGTCTCTGTCTCTGTCTCTGTCCCTGCCTGTGTCTCTGCCTCTGTCTCCGACTCTGTCTCTGTCTCTGTCTCTATCTCCGTCTCTGTCTCTGTCTCTGACACTGTCTCTGTCTCTGCCTCTGTCTCCGTCTCTCTCTGTGTCTCTATCTCTGTCTGTGTCTCTGTCTGTGTCTCTGTCTCTGTCTCTGTCTCTATCTCTGTCTCTGTCTCTGTCTCTGTCTCTGTCTCTGTCTCTGTCTCTGTCTCTGTCTCTGTCTCCGTATCTGTCTCTGTCCCTGGCTCTGTCTCTGCCTCTGTCTCCGTCTCTGTCTCTGTCTCTGTCTCTGTCTCTGTCTCTGTCTCTGTCTCTGTCTCTGTCTCTGTCTCTGTCTCTGCCCTGTCTCTATCTCTGTCTCTGTCGCTGTCTCTGCCCCTGTCTCTGTCGCTGTCTCTGCCTCTGCCTCAGTCTCTGCGTCTGTCTCCGACTTTGTCTCCGTCTCTGTCTCTGTCTCTGTCTCTGTTTCTGCCTCTGTCTCTGTCCCCGTATCTGTCTCTGTCTCTGTCTCTGTCTCTGTCTCTGTCTCTGTCTCTGTCTCTGTCTCTGTCTCTGTCTCTGTCTCTGTCTCCGTCTCTGTCTCCGTCTCTGTCTCGTTCTCTGCTTCTGTCTCTGTCTCTGTCTCCGTCTCTGTCTCCGTATCTGTCTCTGTCTCTGTCTCTGTCTCTGTCTCTGTCTCTGTCTCTGTCTCCGTCTCTGTCTCTGTCTCTGTCTCTGTCACTGCCTCTGTCTCTGTCTCTGTCTCTCTGTGTCGCTGTCTCTTCCTCTGTCTCTGTCTCCGTCTCTGTCCCTGGCTCTGTCTCTGCCTCTGTCTCCGTCTCTGTCTCTGTCTCTGTCTCTGTCTCTGTCTCTGTCTCTGTCTCTGTCTCTGTCTCTGTCTCTGTCGCTGTCTCTCCCTCTGTCTCTGTCTCTGTCTCCGTCCCTGGATATGTCTCTGCCTCTGTCTCCGTCTCTGTCTCTGTCTCCGTCTCTGTCTCTGTCTCTGTCTCTGTCTCTGTCTGTGTCTGTGTCTCTGTCTCTGTCTCCGTCCCTGTCTCTGCCGCTGTCTCTGTCTCTGTCTCTGTCTCCGTCTCTGTCTCTGTCTCTGTCTCTGCCTCTGTCTCTGTCCCCGTATCTGTCTCTGTCTCTGTTTCTGTCTCTGTCTCTGTCTCTGTCCCTGCCTGTGTCTCTGCCTCTGTCTCCGACTCTGTCTCTGTCTCTGTCTCTATCTCCGTCTCTGTCTCTGTCTCTGACACTGTCTCTGTCTCTGCCTCTGTCTCCGTCTCTCTCTGTGTCTCTATCTCTGTCTGTGTCTCTGTCTGTGTCTCTGTCTCTGTCTCTGTCTCTATCTCTGTCTCTGTCTCTGTCTCTGTCTCTGTCTCTGTCTCTGTCTCTGTCTCTGTCTCTGTCTCTGTCTCTGTCTCTGTCTCTGTCTCTGTCTCTGTCTCTGTCTCTGTCTCTATCTCTGCCTCTGTTTCTGTCTCTGTCTCTGTCTCTGTCTCTGTCTCTGTCTCTGTCTCTGTCTCTGTCTCCGTCTCTATCTCGGTCTCTGTTTCTGTCTTTGTCTCTGTCTCCGTCTCTGTCTCCGTATCTGTCTCTGTCTCTGTCTCTGTCTCTGTCTCTGTCTCTGTCTCTGTCTCTGTCTCTGTCTCTGTCTCTGTCTCTGTCTCTGTCTCCGTCTCTGTCTCGGTCTCTGTCTCTGTCTCTGTCTCTGTTTCTGTCTCTGTCTCTGTCTTTGTCTCTGTCTCTGTCTCTATCTCTGTCTCTGTCTCTGTCTCTGTCTCCGTCTCTGTCTCTGTCTCTGTCTCTGTCTCTGTCTCTGTCTCTGTCTCTGTCTCTGTCTCTATCTCTGTCTCTGTCTCTGTCTCTGTCTCTATCCCTGTCTCTTCCTCTGTCTCTGTCTCCGTCTCTGTCCCTGGCTCTGTCTCTGCCTCTGTCTCCGTCTCTGTCTCTGCCTCTGTCGCTCTCTCTCCCTCTGTCTCTTTCTCTGTCTCTGTCTCTATCTCTGCCTCTGTCTCTGTCTCTGTCTCTGTCTCTGTCTCTGTCTCTACCTCTGTCTCTGTCTCTCTCTCTGTCTGTGTCTCTGTCTCTGTCTCTGTCTCTGCCTCTGTCTCTGCCCTGTCTCTATCCCTGTCTCTGTCGCTGTCTCTGCCCCTGTCTCTGTCGCTGTCTTTGCCTCTGTCTCAGTCCCTGCGTCTGTCTCCGACTTTGTCTCCGTCTCTGTCTCTGTCTCTGTCTCTGTCTCTGCCACTGTCTCTGTCCCCGTATCTGTCTCTGTCTCTGTCTCTGTCTCTGTCTCTGTCTCTGTCTCTGTCTCTGTCTCTGTCTCTGTCTCTGTCTCCGTCTCTGTCTCCGTCTCTGTCTCGTTCTCTGTTTCTGTCTCTGTCTCTGTCTCCGTCTCTGTCTCCGTATCTGTCTCTGTCTCTGTCTCTGTCTCTGTCTCTGTCTCTGTCTCTGTCTCCGTCTCTGTCTCCGTCTCTGTCTCTGTCTCTGTCACTGCCTCTGTCTCTGTCTCTGTCTCTCTGTGTCGCTGTCTCTTCCTCTGTCTCTGTCTCCGTCTCTGTCCCTGGCTCTGTCTCTGCCTCTGTCTCCGTCTCTGTCTCTGTCTCTGTCTCTGTCTCTGTCTCTGTCTCTGTCTCTGTCTCTGTCTCTGTCTCTGTCTCTGTCTCTGTCTCTGTCTCTGCCCTATCTCTATCTCTGTCTCTGTCGCTGTCTCTGCCCCTGTCTCTTTCGCTGTCTCTGCCTCTGTCTCAGTCCCTGCGTCTGTCTCCGTCTTTGTCTCCGTCTCTGTCTCTGTCTCTGTCTCTGTCTCTGCCTCTGTCGCTCTCTCTCCCTCTGTCTCTGTCTCTGTCTCTGTCTCTATCTCTGCCTCTGTCTCTGTCTCTGTCTGTGTCTCTGTCTCTGTCTCTGTCACTGTCTCTGTCTCTGTCTCTGTCTCTGCCTCCGCCTCTGTCTCTGTCTCTGTGTCTCTGTCTCTGCATCTCTGTCTCTGTGTATCCGTCTCTGTGTCTCTGATTCTGTCATTATGTCTCGGTCTCTGTGAATCTCTCTGTCTCTGTCTCTGTATCTCTGTCTCTGGGTCTCTGTCTGAGTGTCTCTGCCTCTGTCTCTTTGTCTCTGTATCAGTTTCTCTGCCTCCGTGCCTATGTCTCTGTGTCTCTGTCTCTGTCTCTGTCTCTGTCTCTGTCTCTGTCACTGTCTCTGCCTCCGTCTCTGTCTCTGTCTCCGTCTCTGTCCCGTATCTGTCTCTGTCTCTGTCTCTGTCTCTGTCTCGGTCTCTGTCTCTGTCTCCGTCTCTGTCTCGGTCTCTGTCTCTGTCTCTGTCTCTGTTCCTGTCTCTGTCTCTGTCTCCGTCTCTGTCTCCGTATCTGTCTCTGTCGCTGTCTCTGCCCCTGTCTCTGTCGCTGTCTCTGCCTCTGCCTCAGTCTCTGCGTCTGTCTCCGACTTTGTCTCCGTCTCTGTCTCTGTCTCTGTCTCTGTCTCTGCCTCTGTCTCTGTCCCCGTATCTGTCTCTGTCTCTGTCTCTGTCTCTGTCTCTGTCTCTGTCTCTGTCTCTGTCTCTGTCTCTGTCTCTGTCTCTGTCTCCGTCTCTGTCTCCGTCTCTGTCTCGTTCTCTGCTTCTGTCTCTGTCTCTGTCTCCGTCTCTGTCTCCGTATCTGTCTCTGTCTCTGTCTCTGTCTCTGTCTCTGTCTCTGTCTCTGTCTCCGTCTCTGTCTCTGTCTCTGTCTCTGTCACTGCCTCTGTCTCTGTCTCTGTCTCTCTGTGTCGCTGTCTCTTCCTCTGTCTCTGTCTCCGTCTCTGTCCCTGGCTCTGTCTCTGCCTCTGTCTCCGTCTCTGTCTCTGTCTCTGTCTCTGTCTCTGTCTCTGTCTCTGTCTCTGTCTCTGTCTCTGTCGCTGTCTCTCCCTCTGTCTCTGTCTCTGTCTCCGTCCCTGGATATGTCTCTGCCTCTGTCTCCGTCTCTGTCTCTGTCTCCGTCTCTGTCTCTGTCTCTGTCTCTGTCTCTGTCTGTGTCTGTGTCTCTGTCTCTGTCTCCGTCCCTGTCTCTGCCGCTGTCTCTGTCTCTGTCTCTGTCTCCGTCTCTGTCTCTGTCTCTGTCTCTGCCTCTGTCTCTGTCCCCGTATCTGTCTCTGTCTCTGTTTCTGTCTCTGTCTCTGTCTCTGTCCCTGCCTGTGTCTCTGCCTCTGTCTCCGACTCTGTCTCTGTCTCTCTCTCTATCTCCGTCTCTGTCTCTGTCTCTGACACTGTCTCTGTCTCTGCCTCTGTCTCCGTCTCTCTCTGTGTCTCTATCTCTGTCTGTGTCTCTGTCTGTGTCTCTGTCTCTGTCTCTGTCTCTATCTCTGTCTCTGTCTCTGTCTCTGTCTCTGTCTCTGTCTCTGTCTCTGTCTCTGTCTCTGTCTCTGTCTCTGTCTCTGTCTCTGTCTCTGTCTCTGTCTCTGTCTCTGTCTCTATCTCTGCCTCTGTTTCTGTCTCTGTCTCTGTCTCTGTCTCTGTCTCTGTCTCTGTCTCTGTCTCTGTCTCCGTCTCTATCTCGGTCTCTGTTTCTGTCTTTGTCTCTGTCTCCGTCTCTGTCTCCGTATCTGTCTCTGTCTCTGTCTCTGTCTCTGTCTCTGTCTCTGTCTCTGTCTCTGTCTCTGTCTCTGTCTCTGTCTCTGTCTCTGTCTCCGTCTCTGTCTCGGTCTCTGTCTCTGTCTCTGTCTCTGTTTCTGTCTCTGTCTCTGTCTTTGTCTCTGTCTCTGTCTCTATCTCTGTCTCTGTCTCTGTCTCTGTCTCCGTCTCTGTCTCTGTCTCTGTCTCTGTCTCTGTCTCTGTCTCTGTCTCTGTCTCTGTCTCTATCTCTGTCTCTGTCTCTGTCTCTGTCTCTATCCCTGTCTCTTCCTCTGTCTCTGTCTCCGTCTCTGTCCCTGGCTCTGTCTCTGCCTCTGTCTCCGTCTCTGTCTCTGCCTCTGTCGCTCTCTCTCCCTCTGTCTCTTTCTCTGTCTCTGTCTCTATCTCTGCCTCTGTCTCTGTCTCTGTCTCTGTCTCTGTCTCTGTCTCTACCTCTGTCTCTGTCTCTCTCTCTGTCTGTGTCTCTGTCTCTGTCTCTGTCTCTGCCTCTGTCTCTGCCCTGTCTCTATCCCTGTCTCTGTCGCTGTCTCTGCCCCTGTCTCTGTCGCTGTCTTTGCCTCTGTCTCAGTCCCTGCGTCTGTCTCCGACTTTGTCTCCGTCTCTGTCTCTGTCTCTGTCTCTGTCTCTGCCACTGTCTCTGTCCCCGTATCTGTCTCTGTCTCTGTCTCTGTCTCTGTCTCTGTCTCTGTCTCTGTCTCTGTCTCTGTCTCTGTCTCTGTCTCCGTCTCTGTCTCCGTCTCTGTCTCGTTCTCTGTTTCTGTCTCTGTCTCTGTCTCCGTCTCTGTCTCCGTATCTGTCTCTGTCTCTGTCTCTGTCTCTGTCTCTGTCTCTGTCTCTGTCTCCGTCTCTGTCTCCGTCTCTGTCTCTGTCTCTGTCACTGCCTCTGTCTCTGTCTCTGTCTCTCTGTGTCGCTGTCTCTTCCTCTGTCTCTGTCTCCGTCTCTGTCCCTGGCTCTGTCTCTGCCTCTGTCTCCGTCTCTGTCTCTGTCTCTGTCTCTGTCTCTGTCTCTGTCTCTGTCTCTGTCTCTGTCTCTGTCTCTGTCTCTGTCTCTGTCTCTGTCTCTGCCCTATCTCTATCTCTGTCTCTGTCGCTGTCTCTGCCCCTGTCTCTTTCGCTGTCTCTGCCTCTGTCTCAGTCCCTGCGTCTGTCTCCGTCTTTGTCTCCGTCTCTGTCTCTGTCTCTGTCTCTGTCTCTGCCTCTGTCGCTCTCTCTCCCTCTGTCTCTGTCTCTGTCTCTGTCTCTATCTCTGCCTCTGTCTCTGTCTCTGTCTGTGTCTCTGTCTCTGTCTCTGTCACTGTCTCTGTCTCTGTCTCTGTCTCTGCCTCCGCCTCTGTCTCTGTCTCTGTGTCTCTGTCTCTGCATCTCTGTCTCTGTGTATCCGTCTCTGTGTCTCTGATTCTGTCATTATGTCTCGGTCTCTGTGAATCTCTCTGTCTCTGTCTCTGTATCTCTGTCTCTGGGTCTCTGTCTGAGTGTCTCTGCCTCTGTCTCTTTGTCTCTGTATCAGTTTCTCTGCCTCCGTGCCTATGTCTCTGTGTCTCTGTCTCTGTCTCTGTCTCTGTCTCTGTCTCTGTCACTGTCTCTGCCTCCGTCTCTGTCTCTGTCTCCGTCTCTGTCCCGTATCTGTCTCTGTCTCTGTCTCTGTCTCTGTCTCGGTCTCTGTCTCTGTCTCCGTCTCTGTCTCGGTCTCTGTCTCTGTCTCTGTCTCTGTTCCTGTCTCTGTCTCTGTCTCCGTCTCTGTCTCCGTATCTGTCTCTGTCTCTGTCTCTGTCTCTGTCTCTGTCTCTGTCTCTGTCTCCGTATCTGTCTCTGTCCCTGGCTCTGTCTCTGCCTCTGTGTCCGTCTCTGTCTCTGTCTCTGTCTCTGTCTCTGTCTCTGTCTCTGTCTCTGTCTCTGTCTCTGTCTCTGTCTCTGCCCTGTCTCTATCTCTGTCTCTGTCGCTGTCTCTGCCCCTGTCTCTGTCGCTGTCTCTGCCTCTGCCTCAGTCCCTGCGTCTGTCTCCGACTTTGTCTCCGTCTCTGTCTCTGTCTCTGTCTCTGTCTCTGCCTCTGTCTCTGTCCCCGTATCTGTCTCTGTCTCTGTCTCTGTCTCTGTCTCTGTCTCTGTCTCTGTCTCTGTCTCTGTCTCTGTCTCTGTCTCTGTCTCTGTCTCTGGCTCTGTCTCTGTCTCCGTCTCTGTCTCCGTCTCTGTCTCGTTCTCTGCTTCTGTCTCTGTCTCTGTCTCCGTCTCTGTCTCCGTATCTGTCTCTGTCTCTGTCTCTGTCTCTGTCTCTGTCTCTGTCTCTGTCTCCGTCTCTGTCTCTGTCTCTGTCTCTGTCACTGCCTCTGTCTCTGTCTCTGTCTCTCTGTGTCGCTGTCTCTTCCTCTGTCTCTGTCTCCGTCTCTGTCCCTGGCTCTGTCTCTGCCTCTGTCTCCGTCTCTGTCTCTGTCTCTGTCTCTGTCTCTGTCTCTGTCTCTGTCTCTGTCTCTGCCCTGTCTCTATCTCTGTCTCTGTCGCTGTCTTTGCCCCTGTCTCTTTCGCTGTCTCTGCCTCTGTCTCAGTCCCTGCGTCTGTCTCCGTCTTTGTCTCCGTCTCTGTCTCTGTCTCTGTCTCTGTCTCTGCCTCTGTCGCTCTCTCTCCCTCTGTCTCTGTCTCTGTCTCTGTCTCTATCTCTGCCTCTGTCTCTGTCTCTGTCTCTGTCTCTGTCACTGTCTCTGTCTCTGTCTCTGTCTCTGCCTCCGTCTCTGTGTCTGTCTCTGCCTCTGTCTCCGCCTCTGTCTCTGTCTCTGTGTCTCTGTCTCTGCATCTCTGTCTCTGTGTATCCGTCTCTGTGTCTCTGCCTCTGTCATTATGTCTCGGTCTCTGTGAATCTCTCTGTCTCTGTCTCTGTGTCTCTGCCTCTGGGTCTCTGTCTGAGTGTCTCTGCCTCTGTCTCTTTGTCTCTGTATCAGTTTCTCTGCCTGCGTGCCTATGTCTCTGTGTCTCTGTCTCTGGCTCTGTCTCTGTCTCTGTCTCTGTCTCTGTCTCTGTCTCTGTCGCTGTCTCTCCCTCTGTCTCTGTCTCTGTCTCCGTCCCTGGATATGTCTCTGCCTCTGTCTCCGTCTCTGTCTCTGTCTCCGTCTCTGTCTCTGTCTCTGTCTCTGTCTGTGTCTGTGTCTCTGTCTCTGTCTCCGTCCCTGTCTCTGCCGCTGTCTCTGTCTCTGTCTCTGTCTCCGTCTCTGTCTCTGTCTCTGTCTCTGCCTCTGTCTCTGTCCCCGTATCTGTCTCTGTCTCTGTTTCTGTCTCTGTCTCTGTCTCTGTCTCTGTCTCTGCCCTGTCTCTATCTCTGTCTCTGTCGCTGTCTCTGCCCCTGTCTCTGTCGCTGTCTCTGCCTCTGTCTCAGTCCCTGCGTCTGTCTCCGTCTTTGTCTCCGTCTCTGTCTCTGTCTCTGTCTCTGTCTCTGCCTCTGTCGCTCTCTCTCCCTCTGTCTCTTTCTCTGTCTCTGTCTCTATCTCTGCCTCTGTCTCTGTCTCTGTCTCTGTCTCTGTCTCTGTCTCTGTCTCTACCTCTGTCTCTGTCTCTCTCTCTGTCTGTGTCTCTGTCTCTGTCTCTGTCTCTGCCTCTGTCTCTGCCCTGTCTCTATCCCTGTCTCTGTCGCTGTCTCTGCCCCTGTCTCTGTCGCTGTCTCTGCCTCTGTCTCAGTCCCTGCGTCTGTCTCCGACTTTGTCTCCGTCTCTGTCTCTGTCTCTGTCTCTGTCTCTGCCTCTGTCTCTGTCCCCGTATCTGTCTCTGTCTCTGTCTCTGTCTCTGTCTCTGTCTCTGTCTCTGTCTCTGTCTCTGTCTCTGTCTCTGTCTCCGTCTCTGTCTCCGTCTCTGTCTCGTTCTCTGTTTCTGTCTCTGTCTCTGTCTCCGTCTCTGTCTCCGTATCTGTCTCTGTCTCTGTCTCTGTCTCTGTCTCTGTCTCTGTCTCTGTCTCCGTCTCTGTCTCTGTCTCTGTCTCTGTCTCTGTCACTGCCTCTGTCTCTGTCTCTGTCTCTTTGTGTCGCTGTCTCTTCCTCTGTCTCTGTCTCCGTCTCTGTCCCTGGCTCTGTCTCTGCCTCTGTCTCCGTCTCTGTCTCTGTCTCTGTCTCTCTCTCTGTCTCTGTCTCTGTCTCTGTCTCTGTCTCTGCCTCTGTCGCTCTCTCTCCCTCTGTCTCTGTCTCTGTCTCTGTCTCTATCTCTGCCTCTGTCTCCGTCTCTGTCTCCGTCTCTGTCTCGTTCTCTGCTTCTGTCTCTGTCTCTGTCTCCGTCTCTGTCTCCGTATCTGTCTCTGTCTCTGTCTCTGTCTCTGTCTCTGTCTCTGTCTCTGTCTCCGTCTCTGTCTCTGTCTCTGTCTCTGTCACTGCCTCTGTCTCTGTCTCTGTCTCTCTGTGTCGCTGTCTCTTCCTCTGTCTCTGTCTCCGTCTCTGTCCCTGGCTCTGTCTCTGCCTCTGTCTCCGTCTCTGTCTCTGTCTCTGTCTCTGTCTCTGTCTCTGTCTCTGTCTCTGTCTCTGCCCTGTCTCTATCTCTGTCTCTGTCGCTGTCTTTGCCCCTGTCTCTTTCGCTGTCTCTGCCTCTGTCTCAGTCCCTGCGTCTGTCTCCGTCTTTGTCTCCGTCTCTGTCTCTGTCTCTGTCTCTGTCTCTGCCTCTGTCGCTCTCTCTCCCTCTGTCTCTGTCTCTGTCTCTGTCTCTATCTCTGCCTCTGTCTCTGTCTCTGTCTGTGTTTCTGTCTCTGTCTCTGTCACTGTCTCTGTCTCTGTCTCTGTCTCTGCCTCCATCTCTGTGTCTGTCTCTGCCTCTGTCTCTGTCTCTGTCTCTGTCACTGTCTCTGTCTCTGTCTCTGTCTCTGCCTCCGTCTCTGTGTCTGTCTCTGCCTCTGTCTCCGCCTCTGTCTCTGTCTCTGTGTCTCTGTCTCTGCATCTCTGTCTCTGTGTATCCGTCTCTGTGTCTCTGCCTCTGTCATTATGTCTCGGTCTCTGTGAATCTCTCTGTCTCTGTCTCTGTGTCTCTGCCTCTGGGTCTCTGTCTGAGTGTCTCTGCCTCTGCCTCTTTGTCTCTGTATCAGTTTCTCTGCCTCCGTGCCTATGTCTCTGTGTCTCTGTCTGTGGCTCTGTCTCTGTCTCTGTCTCTGTCTCTGTCTCTGTCTCTGTCTCTGTCTCTGTCTCTGTCGCTGTCTCTCCCTCTGTCTCCGTCTCTGTCTCCGTCCCTGGATATGTCTCTGCCTCTGTCTCCGTCTCTGTCTCTGTCTCCGTCTCTGTCTCTGTCTCTGTCTCTGTCTCTGTCTGTGTCTGTGTCTCTGTCTCTGTCTCCGTCCCTGTCTCTGCCGCTGTCTCTGTCTCTGTCTCTGTCTCCGTCTCTGTCTCTGTCTCTGTCTCTGCCTCTGTCTCTGTCCCCGTATGTGTCTCTGTCTCTGTTTCTGTCTCTGTCTCTGTCTCTGTCCCTGCCTGTGTCTCTGCCTCTGTCTCCGACTCTGTCTCTGTCTCTGTCTCTATCTCCGTCTCTGTCTCTGTCTCTGACACTGTCTCTGTCTCTGCCTCTGTCTCCGTCTCTCTCTGTGTCTCTATCTCTGTCTGTGTCTCTGTCTGTGTCTCTGTCTCTGTCTCTGTCTCTATCTCTGTCTCTGTCTCTGTCTCTGTCTCTGTCTCTGTCTCTGTCTCTGTCTCTGTCTCTGTCTCTGTCTCTGTCTCTGTCTCTGTCTCTGTCTCTGTCTCTGTCTCTGTCTCTGTCTCTGTCTCTATCTCTGCCTCTGTTTCTGTCTCTGTCTCTGTCTCTGTCTCTGTCTCTACCTCTCTCTCTGTCTCTCTCTCTGTCTGTGTCTCTGTCTCTGTCTCGGTCTTTGTCTCCGTCTCTGTCTCTGTCTCTGTCTCTGCCTCTGTCTCAGTCTCTGCGTCTGTCTCGGTCTCTGTCTCTGTCTCTATCTCCGTCTCTGTCCCTGTCTCCGTCTCTGTCTCTGTCTCTGCCTCTGTCTCTGCCTCTGTCTCTGTCTCTGTCTCTGTCTCTGTCTCTGTCTCTGTCTCTGTCTCTGTCTCTGTCTCTGTCTCTGTCTCTGTCTCTGTCTCCGTCTCTGTCTCCGTCTCTGTCTTTGTCTCTGTCTCTGTCTCTGACTCTGTCTCCGTCTCTATCTCGGTCTCTGTTTCTGTCTTTGTCTCTGTCTCCGTCTCTGTCTCCGTATCTGTCTCTGTCTCTGTCTCTGTCTCTGTCTCTGTCTCTGTCTCTGTCTCTGTCTCTGTCTCTGTCTCTGTCTCTGTCTCTGTCTCCGTCCCTGTCTCGGTCTCTGTCTCTGTCTCTGTCTCTGTTTCTGTCTCTGTCTCTGTCTTTGTCTCTGTCTCTGTCTCTATCTCTGTCTCCGTCTCTGTCTCTGTCTCCGTCTCTGTCTCTGTCTCTGTCTCTGTCTCTGTCTCTGTCTCTGTCTCTGTCTCTGTCTCTGTCTCTGTCTCTATCTCTGTCTCTGTCTCTGTCTCTGTCTCTGTCCCTGTCTCTTCCTCTGTCTCTGTCTCCGTCTCTGTCCCTGGCTCTGTCTCTGCCTCTGTCTCCGTCTCTGTCTCTGCCTCTGTCGCTCTCTCTCCCTCTGTCTCTTTCTCTGTCTCTGTCTCTATCTCTGCCTCTGTCTCTGTCTCTGTCTCTGTCTCTGTCTCTGTCTCTACCTCTGTCTCTGTCTCTCTCTCTGTCTGTGTCTCTGTCTCTGTCTCTGTCTCTGCCTCTGTCTCTGCCCTGTCTCTATCCCTGTCTCTGTCGCTGTCTCTGCCCCTGTCTCTGTCGCTGTCTCTGCCTCTGTCTCAGTCCCTGCGTCTGTCTCCGACTTTGTCTCCGTCTCTGTCTCTGTCTCTGTCTCTGTCTCTGCCACTGTCTCTGTCCCCGTATCTGTCTCTGTCTCTGTCTCTGTCTCTGTCTCTGTCTCTGTCTCTGTCTCTGTCTCTGTCTCTGTCTCTGTCTCTGTCTCTGTCTCCGTCTCTGTCTCGTTCTCCGTTTCTGTCTCTGTCTCTGTCACTGCCTCTGTCTCTGTCTCTGTCTCTCTGTGTCGCTGTCTCTTCCTCTGTCTCTGTCTCCGTCTCTGTCCCTGGCTCTGTCTCTGCCTCTGTCTCCGTCTCTGTCTCTGTCTCTGTCTCTGTCTCTGTCTCTGTCTCTGTCTCTGTCTCTGTCTCTGTCTCTGTCTCTGTCTCTGTCTCTGCCCTATCTCTATCTCTGTCTCTGTCGCTGTCTCTGCCCCTGTCTCTTTCGCTGTCTCTGCCTCTGTCTCAGTCCCTGCGTCTGTCTCCGTCTTTGTCTCCGTCTCTGTCTCTGTCTCTGTCTCTGTCTCTGTCTCTGCCTCTGTCGCTCTCTCTCCCTCTGTCTCTGTCTCTGTCTCTGTCTCTATCTCTGCCTCTGTCTCTGTCTCTGTCTGTGTCTCTGTCTCTGTCTCTGTCACTGTCTCTGTCTCTGTCTCTGTCTCTGCCTCCGCCTCTGTCTCTGTCTCTGTGTCTCTGTCTCTGCATCTCTGTCTCTGTGTATCCGTCTCTGTGTCTCTGCCTCTGTCATTATGTCTCGGTCTCTGTGAATCTCTCTGTCTCTGTCTCTGTGTCTCTGTCTCTGGGTCTCTGTCTGAGTGTCTCTGCCTCTGTCTCTTTGTCTCTGTATCAGTTTCTCTGCCTCCGTGCCTATGTCTCTGTGTCTCTGTCTCTGTCTCTGTCTCTGTCTCTGTCTCTGTCACTGTCTCTGCCTCCGTCTCTGTCTCTGTCTCCGTCTCTGTCTCCGTATCTGTCTCTGTCTCTGTCTCTGTCTCTGTCTCTGTCTCTGTCTCTGTCTCCGTCTCTGTCTCGGTCTCTGTCTCTGTCTCTGTCTCTGTTTCTGTCTCTGTCTCTGTCTCCGTCTCTGTCTCCGTATCTGTCTCTGTCTCTGTCTCTGTCTCTGTCTCTGTCTCTGTCTCCGTATCTGTCTCTGTCCCTGGCTCTGTCTCTGCCTCTGTCTCCGTCTCTGTCTCTGTCTCTGTCTCTGTCTCTGTCTCTGTCTCTGTCTCTGTCTCTGTCTCTGTCTCTGCCCTGTCTCTATCTCTGTCTCTGTCGCTGTCTCTGCCCCTGTCTCTGTCGCTGTCTCTGCCTCTGCCTCAGTCCCTGCGTCTGTCTCCGACTTTGTCTCCGTCTCTGTCTCTGTCTCTGTCTCTGTCTCTGCCTCTGTCTCTGTCCCCGTATCTGTCTCTGTCTCTGTCTCTGTCTCTGTCTCTGTCTCTGTCTCTGTCTCTGTCTCTGTCTCTGTCTCTGTCTCTGTCTCTGTCTCTGTCTCCGTCTCTGTCTCCGTCTCTGTCTCGTTCTCTGCTTCTGTCTCTGTCTCTGTCTCCGTCTCTGTCTCCGTATCTGTCTCTGTCTCTGTCTCTGTCTCTGTCTCTGTCTCTGTCTCTGTCTCCGTCTCTGTCTCTGTCTCTGTCTCTGTCACTGCCTCTGTCTCTGTCTCTGTCTCTCTGTGTCGCTGTCTCTTCCTCTGTCTCTGTCTCCGTCTCTGTCCCTGGCTCTGTCTCTGCCTCTGTCTCCGTCTCTGTCTCTGTCTCCGTCTTTGTCTCTGTCTCTGTCTCTGTCTCTGTCTCTGTCTCTGTCTCTGTCTCTGTCTCTGTCTCTGTCTCTGTCTCTATCTCTGTCTCTGTCTCTGTCTCTGTCTCTGTCCCTGTCTCTTCCTCTGTCTCTGTCTCCGTCTCTGTCCCTGGCTCTGTCTCTGCCTCTGTCTCCGTCTCTGTCTCTGCCTCTGTCGCTCTCTCTCCCTCTGTCTCTTTCTCTGTCTCTGTCTCTATCTCTGCCTCTGTCTCTGTCTCTGTCTCTGTCTCTGTCTCTGTCTCTACCTCTGTCTCTGTCTCTCTCTCTGTCTGTGTCTCTGTCTCTGTCTCTGTCTCTGCCTCTGTCTCCGTCTCTGTCTCTGTCTCTGTCTCTGTCTCTGTCTCTGTCTCTGTCTCTGTCTCTGCCCTGTCTCTATCTCTGTCTCTGTCGCTGTCTTTGCCCCTGTCTCTTTCGCTGTCTCTGCCTCTGTCTCAGTCCCTGCGTCTGTCTCTGTCTCTGTCTGTGTTTCTGTCTCTGTCTCTGTCACTGTCTCTGTCTCTGTCTCTGTCTCTGCCTCCATCTCTGTGTCTGTCTCTGCCTCTGTCTCTGTCTCTGTCTCTGTCACTGTCTCTGTCTCTGTCTCTGTCTCTGCCTCCGTCTCTGTGTCTGTCTCTGCCTCTGTCTCCGCCTCTGTCTCTGTCTCTGTGTCTCTGTCTCTGCATCTCTGTCTCTGTGTATCCGTCTCTGTGTCTCTGCCTCTGTCATTATGTCTCGGTCTCTGTGAATCTCTCTGTCTCTGTCTCTGTGTCTCTGCCTCTGGGTCTCTGTCTGAGTGTCTCTGCCTCTGTCTCTTTGTCTCTGTATCAGTTTCTCTGCCTCCGTGCCTATGTCTCTGTGTCTCTGTCTCCGGCTCTGTCTCTGTCTCTGTCTCTGTCTCTGTCTCTGTCTCTGTCTCTGTCTCTGTCGCTGTCTCTCCCTCTGTCTCTGTCTCTGTCTCCGTCCCTGGATATGTCTCTGCCTGTGTCTCCGTCTCTGTCTCTGTCTCCGTCTCTGTCTCTGTCTCTGTCTCTGTCTCTGTCTCTGTCTGTGTCTGTGTCTCTGTCTCTGTCTCCGTCCCTGTCTCTGCCGCTGTCTCTGTCTCTGTCTCTGTCTCCGTCTCTGTCTCTGTCTCTGTCTCTGCCTCTGTCTCTGTCCCCGTATCTGTCTCTGTCTCTGTTTCTGTCTCTGTCTCTGTCTCTGTCCCTGCCTGTGTCTCTGCCTCTGTCTCCGACTCTGTCTCTGTCTCTGTCTCTATCTCCGTCTCTGTCTCTGTCTCTGACACTGTCTCTGTCTCTGCCTCTGTCTCCGTCTCTCTCTGTGTCTCTATCTCTGTCTGTGTCTCTGTCTGTGTCTCTGTCTCTGTCTCTGTCTCTATCTCTGTCTCTGTCTCTGTCTCTGTCTCTGTCTCTGTCTCTGTCTCTGTCTCTGTCTCTGTCTCTGTCTCTGTCTCTGTCTCTGTCTCTGTCTCTGTCTCTATCTCTGCCTCTGTCTCTGTCTCTGTCTCTGTCTCTGTCTCTGTCTCTACCTCTCTCTCTGTCTCTCTCTCTGTCTGTGTCTCTGTCTCTGTCTCGGTCTTTGTCTCCGTCTCTGTCTCTGTCTCTGTCTCTGCCTCTGTCTCAGTCTCTGCGTCTGTCTCGGTCTCTGTCTCTGTCTCTATCACCGTCTCTGTCCCTGTCTCCGTCTCTGTCTCTGTCTCTGCCTCTGTCTCTGCCTCTGTCTCTGTCTCTGTCTCTGCCTCTGTCTCTGTCTCTGTCTCTGTCTCTGTCTCTGTCTCTGTCTCTGTCTCTGTCTCTGTCTCTGTCTCTGTCTCTGTCTCTGTCTCTGTCTCTGTCTCTGTCTCTGTCTCTGTCTCTGTCTCTGTCTCTGTCTCTGTCTCTGTCTTTGTCTCTGTCTCTGTCTCTGACTCTGTCTCCGTCTCTATCTCGGTCTCTGTTTCTCTCTTTGTCTCTGTCTCCGTCTCTGTCTCCGTATCTGTCTCTGTCTCTGTCTCTGTCTCTGTCTCTGTCTCTGTCTCTGTCTCTGTCTCTGTCTCTGTCTCTGTCTCTGTCTCTGTCTCTGTCTCTGTCTCTGTCTCTGTCTCCGTCTCTGTCTCGGTCTCTGTCTCTGTCTCTGTCTCTGTTTCTGTCTCTGTCTCTGTCTTTGTCTCTGTCTCTGTCTCTATCTCTGTCTCTGTCCTTGTCTCTGCCTCCGTCTCTGTCTCTGTCTCTGTCTCTGTCTCTGTCTCTGTCTCCTTCTCTGTCTTTGTCTCTGTCTCTGTCTCTGTCTCTATCTCTGTCTCTGTCTCTGTCTCTGTCTCTGTCCCTGTCTCTTCCTCTGTCTCTGTCTCCGTCTCTGTCCCTGGCTCTGTCTCTGCCTCTGTCTCCGTCTCTGTCTCTGCCTCTGTCGCTCTCTCTCCCTCTGTCTCTTTCTCTGTCTCTGTCTCTATCTCTGCCTCTGTCTCTGTCTCTGTCTCAGTCTCTGTCTCTGTCTCTACCTCTGTCTCTGTCTCTCTCTCTGTCTGTGTCTCTGTCTCTGTCTCTGTCTCTGCCTCTGTCTCTGCCCTGTCTCTATCCCTGTCTCTGTCGCTGTCTCTGCCCCTGTCTCTGTCGCTGTCTCTGCCTCTGTCTCAGTCCCTGCGTCTGTCTCCGACTTTGTCTCCGTCTCTGTCTCTGTCTCTGTCTCTGTCTCTGCCACTGTCTCTGTCCCCGTATCTGTCTCTGTCTCTGTCTCTGTCTCTGTCTCTGTCTCTGTCTCTGTCTCTGTCTCTGTCTCTGTCTCTGTCTCCGTATCTGTCTCTGTCTCTGTCTCTGTCTCTGTCTCTGTCTCTGTCTCTGTCTCCGTCTCTGTCTCTGTCTCTGTCTCTGTCTCTGTCTCTGTCACTGCCTCTGTCTCTGTCTCTGTCTCTCTGTGTCGCTGTCTCTTCCTCTGTCTCTGTCTCCGTCTCTGTCCCTGGCTCTGTCTCTGCCTCTGTCTCCGTCTCTGTCTCTGTCTCTGTCTCTGTCTCTGTCTCTGTCTCTGTCTCTGTCTCTGTCTCTGTCTCTGTCTCTGTCTCTGTCTCTGTCTCTGTCTCTGCCCTATCTCTATCTCTGTCTCTGTCGCTGTCTCTGCCCCTGTCTCTTTCGCTGTCTCTGCCTCTGTCTCAGTCCCTGCGTCTGTCTCCGTCTTTGTCTCCGTCTCTGTCTCTGTCTCTGTCTCTGTCTCTGCCTCTGTCGCTCTCTCTCCCTCTGTCTCTGTCTCTGTCTCTGTCTCTATCTCTGCCTCTGTCTCTGTCTCTGTCTGTGTCTCTGTCTCTGTCTCTGTCACTGTCTCTGTCTCTGTCTCTGTCTCTGCCTCCGCCTCGGTCTCTGTCTCTGTGTCTCTGTCTCTGCATCTCTGTCTCTGTGTATCCGTCTCTGTGTCTCTGCCTCTGTCATTATGTCTCGGTCTCTGTGAATCTCTCTGTCTCTGTCTCTGTGTCTCTGTCTCTGGGTCTCTGTCTGAGTGTCTCTGCCTCTGTCTCTTTGTCTCTGTATCAGTTTCTCTGCCTCCGTGCCTATGTCTCTGTGTCTCTGTCTCTGTCTCTGTCTCTGTCTCTGTCTCTGTCTCTGTCACTGTCTCTGCCTCCGTCTCTGTCTCTGTCTCCGTCTCTGTCCCGTATCTGTCTCTGTCTCTGTCTCTGTCTCTGTCTCTGTCTCTGTCTCTGTCTCCGTCTCTGTCTCGGTCTCTGTCTCTGTCTCTGTCTCTGTTTCTGTCTCTGTCTCTGTCTCCGTCTCTGTCTCCGTATCTGTCTCTGTCTCTGTCTCTGTCTCTGTCTCTGTCTCTGTCTCCGTATCTGTCTCTGTCCCTGGCTCTGTCTCTGCCTCTGTGTCCGTCTCTGTCTCTGTCTCTGTCTCTGTCTCTGTCTCTGTCTCTGTCTCTGTCTCTGTCTCTGTCTCTGCCCTGTCTCTATCTCTGTCTCTGTCGCTGTCTCTGCCCCTGTCTCTGTCGCTGTCTCTGCCTCTGCCTCAGTCCCTGCGTCTGTCTCCGACTTTGTCTCCGTCTCTGTCTCTGTCTCTGTCTCTGTCTCTGCCTCTGTCTCTGTCCCCGTATCTGTTTCTGTCTCTGTCTCTGCCTCTGTCTCCGTCTCTGTCCCTGGCTCTGTCTCTGCCTCTGTCTCCGTCTCTGTCTCTGTCTCTGTCTCTGTCTCTGTCTCTGTCTCTGTCTCTGTCTCTGCCCTGTCTCTATCTCTGTCTCTGTCGCTGTCTTTGCCCCTGTCTCTTTCGCTGTCTCTGCCTCTGTCTCAGTCCCTGCGTCTGTCTCCGTCTTTGTCTCCGTCTCTGTCCCTGTATCTGTCTCTGTCTCTGCCTCTGTCGCTCTCTCTCCCTCTGTCTCTGTCTCTGTCTCTGTCTCTATCTCTGCCTCTGTCTCTGTCTCTGTCTGTGTCTCTGTCTCTGTCTCTGTCACTGTCTCTGTCTCTGTCTCTGTCTCTGCCTCCATCTCTGTGTCTGTCTCTGCCTCTGTCTCTGTCTCTGTCTCTGTCACTGTCTCTGTCTCTGTCTCTGTCTCTGCCTCCGTCTCTGTGTCTGTCTCTGCCTCTGTCTCCGCCTCTGTCTCTGTCTCTGTGTCTCTGTCTCTGCATCTCTGTCTCTGTGTATCCGTCTCTGTGTCTCTGCCTCTGTCATTATGTCTCGGTCTCTGTGAATCTCTCTGTCTCTGTCTCTGTGTCTCTGCCTCTGGGTCTCTGTCTGAGTGTCTCTGCCTCTGTCTCTTTGTCTCTGTATCAGTTTCTCTGCCTCCGTGCCTATGTCTCTGTGTCTCTGTCTCTGGCTCTGTCTCTGTCTCTGTCTCTGTCTCTGTCTCTGTCTCTGTCTCTGTCTCTGTCGCTGTCTCTCCCTCTGTCTCTGTCTCTGTCTCCGTCCCTGGATATGTCTCTGCCTCTGTCTCCGTCTCTGTCTCTGTCTCCGTCTCTGTCTCTGTCTCTGTCTCTGTCTGTGTCTGTGTCTCTGTCTCTGTCTCTCTCTATCTCCGTCTCTGTCTCTGTCTCTGACACTGTCTCTGTCTCTGCCTCTGTCTCCGTCTCTCTCTGTGTCTCTATCTCTGTCTGTGTCTCTGTCTGTGTCTCTGTCTCTGTCTCTGTCTCTATCTCTGTCTCTGTCTCTGTCTCTGTCTCTGTCTCTGTCTCTGTCTCTGTCTCTGTCTCTGTCTCTGTCTCTGTCTCTGTCTCTGTCTCTATCTCTGCCTCTGTTTCTGTCTCTGTCTCTGTCTCTGTCTCTGTCTCTACCTCTCTCTCTGTCTCTCTCTCTGTCTGTGTCTCTGTCTCTGTCTCGGTCTTTGTCTCCGTCTCTGTCTCTGTCTCTGTCTCTGCCTCTGTCTCAGTCTCTGCGTCTGTCTCGGTCTCTGTCTCTGTCTCTATCTCCGTCTCTGTCCCTGTCTCCGTCTCTGTCTCTGTCTCTGCCTCTGTCTCTGCCTCTGTCTCTGTCTCTGTCTCTGTCTCTGTCTCTGTCTCTGTCTCTGTCTCTGTCTCTGTCTCTGTCTCTGTCTCTGTCTCTGTCTCTGTCTCTGTCTCTGTCTCTGTCTCTGTCTCTGTCTCTGTCTCTGTTTCTGTCTCTGTCTCTGTCTTTGTCTCTGTCTCTGTCTCCGACTCTGTCTCCGTCTCTGTCTCGGTCTCTGTTTCTGTCTCTGTCTCTGTCTCCGTCTCTGTCTCCGTATCTGTCTCTGTCTCTGTCTCTGTCTCTGTCTCTGTCTCTGTCTCTGTCTCTGTCTCTGTCTCCGTCTCTGTCTCGGTCTCTGTCTCTGTCTCTGTCTCTGTTTCTGTCTCTGTCTCTGTCTTTGTCTCCGTCTCTGTCTCTGTCTCTGTCTCTGTCTCTGTCTCTGTCTCTGTCTCTGTCTCAGTCTTTGTCTCCGTCTCTGTCTCTGTCTCTGTGTCTGTCTCTGTCTCTGTCTCTGTCTCTGTCTCTGTCTCTGTCTCTGTCTCTGTCTCTGTCTCTGCCCTGTCTCTATCTCTGTCTCTGTCGCTGTCTCTGCCCCTGTCTCTTTCGCTGTCTCTGCCTCTGTCTCAGTCCCTGCGTCTGTCTCCGTCTTTGTCTCCGTCTCTGTCTCTGTCTCTGTCTCTGTCTCTGCCTCTGTCGCTCTCTCTCCCTCTGTCTCTGTCTCTGTCTCTGTCTGTATCTCTGCCTCTGTCTCTGTCTCTGTCTGTGTCTCTGTCTCTGTCTCTGTCTCTGTCACTGTCTCTGTCTCTGTCTCTGTCTCTGCCTCCATCTCTGTGTCTGTCTCTGCCTCTGTCTCTGTCTCTGTCTCTGTCTCTGTCTCTGTCACTGTCTCTGTCTCTGTCTCTGTCTCTGCCTCCGTCTCTGTGTCTGTCTCTGCCTCTGTCTCCGCCTCTGTCTCTGTCTCTGTGTCTCTGTCTCTGCATCTCTGTATCTGTGTATCCGTCTCTGTGTCTCTGCCTCTGTCATTATGTCTCGGTCTCTGTAAATCTCTCTGTCTCTGTCTCTGTGTCTCTGTCTCTGGGTCTCTGTCTGAGTGTCTCTGCCTCTGTCTCTTTGTCTCTGTATCAGTTTCTCTGCCTCCGTGCCTATGTCTCTGTGTCTCTCTCTCTGTCTCTGTCTCTGTCTCTGTCTCTGTCTCTGTCTCTGTCTCTGTCTCTGTCTCTGTCTCTGTCTCTGTCTCTGTCTCTGTCGCTGTCTCTCCCTCTGTCTCTGTCTCTGTCTCCGTCCCTGGATATGTCTCTGCCTCTGTCTCTGTCTCTGTCTCTGTCTCTATCTCTGCCTCTGTCTCTGTCTCTGCCTCTGTCTCTGTCTCTGTCTCCACCTCTGTCTCTGTCTCTCTCTCTGTCTGTGTCTCTGTCTCTGTCCCGGTCTTTGTCTCCGTCTCTGTCTCTGTCTTTGTCTCCGTCTCTGTCTCTGTCTCTGTCTCTGTCTCTGTCTCTGTCTCTGTCTCTGTCTCTGCCTCTGTCTCTCTCTCTGTCTGTGTCTCTGTCTCTGTCTCTGTCTCTGTCTCCGTCTCTGTCTCTGTCTCTGTCTCCGTCTCTGTCTCTGTCTTTGTCTCCGTCTCCGTCTCTGTCTCTGTCTCTGTCTCTGTCTCTGTCTCCGTCTCTGTCTCTGTCTCTGTCTCCGTCTCTGTCTCTGTCTCTGCCTCTGTCTCTGCCTCTGTCTCTGTCTTTGTCTCTGTCTCTGTCTCTGTCTCTGTCTCTGTCTCTGTCTCTGTCTCTGTCTCTGTCTCTGTCTCTGTCTCTGTCTCTGTCTCTGTCTTTGTCTCTGTCTCTGTCTCCGACTCTGTCTCCGTCTCTGTCTCGGACTCTGTTTCTGTCTCTGTCTCTGTCTCCGTCTCTGTCTCCGTATCTGCCTCTGTCTCTGTCTCTGTCTCTGTCTCTGTCTCTGTCTCTGTCTCTGTCTCTGTCTCTGTCTCCGTCTCTGTCTCGGTCTCTGTCTCTGTCTCTGTCTCTGTTTCTGTCTCTGTCTCTGTCTTTGTCTCTGTCTCTGTCTCTGTCTCTATCTCTGTCTCTGTCTCTGTCTCTGTCTCCGTCTCTGTCTCTGTCTCTGTCTCTGTCTCTGTCTCTGTCTCTGTCTCTGTCTCTGTCTCTGTCTCCGTCTCAGTCTTTGTCTCCGTCTCTGTCTCTGTCTCTGTCTCTGTCTCTGTCTCTGTCTCTGTCTCTGTCTCTGTCTCTGTCTCCGTCTCTGCCCTGTCTCTATCTCTGTCTCTGTCGCTGTCTCTGCCCCTGTCTCTTTCGCTGTCTCTGCCTCTGTCTCAGTCCCTGCGTCTGTCTCCGTCTTCGTCTCCGTCTCTGTCTCTGTCTCTGTCTCTGTCTCTGCCTCTGTCGCTCTCTCTCCCTCTGTCTCTGTCTCTGTCTCTGTCTGTATCTCTGCCTCTGTCTCTGTCTCTGTCTGTGTCTCTGTCTCTGTCTCTGTCACTGTCTCTGTCTCTGTCTCTGTCTCATGCCTCCATCTCTGTGTCTGTCTCTGCCTCTGTCTCTGTCTCTGTCTCTGTCACTGTCTCTGTCTCTGTCTCTGTCTCTGCCTCCGTCTCTGTGTCTGTCTCTGCCTCTGTCTCCGCCTCTGTCTCTGTCTCTGTGTCTCTGTCTCTGCATCTCTGTCTCTGTGTATCCGTCTCTGTGTCTCTGCCTCTGTCATTATGTCTCGGTCTCTGTAAATCTCTCTGTCTCTGTCTCTGTGTCTCTGTATCTGGGTCTCTGTCTGAGTGTCTCTGCCTCTGTCTCTTTGTCTCTGTATCAGTTTCTCTGCCTCCGTGCCTATGTCACTGTGTCTCTGTCTCTGTCTCTGTCTCTGTCTCTGTCTCTGTCGCTGTCTCTCCCTCTGTCTCTGTCTCTGTCTCCGTCCCTGGATATGTCTCTGCCTCTGTCTCTGTCTCTGTCTCTGTCTCTATCTCTGCCTCTGTCTCTGTCTCTGCCTCTGCCTCTGTCTCTGTCTCCACCTCTGTCTCTGTCTCTCTCTCTGTCTGTGTCTCTGTCTCTGTCCCGGTCTTTGTCTCCGTCTCTGTCTCTGTCTTTGTCTCCATCTCTGTCTCTGTCTCTGTCTCTGTCTCTGTCTCTGTCTCTGTCTCTGTCTCTGTCTCTCTCTCTGTCTGTGTCTCTGTCTCTGTCCCGGTCTTTGTCTCCGTCTCTGTCTCTGTCTTTGTCTCCGTCTCCGTCTCTGTCTCTGTCTCTGTCTCTGTATCTGTATCTGTCTCTGTCTCTGTCTCTGTCTCTGTCTCTGTCTCTGTCTCTGTCTCTGTCTCTGTCTCTCTCTCTGTCTCTGTCTCTGTCTCTGTCTCTGTCTCTGTCGCTGTCTCTGTCTCTGTCTCTATCTCTGTCTCTGTCTCTGTCTCTGTCTCTGTCCCTGTCTCTTCCTCTGTCTCTGTCTCCGTCTCTGTCCCTGGCTCTGTCTCTGCCTCTGTCTCCGTCTCTGTCTCTGCCTCTGTCTCTGTCTCTGTCTCTGTCTCTGTCTCTGTCTCTGCCCTGTCTCTATCTCTGTCTCTGTCGCTGTCTCTGCCCCTGTCTCTGTCGCTGTCTCTGCCTCTGTCTCAGTCCCTGCGTCTGTCTCCGTCTTTGTCTCCGTCTCTGTCTCTGTCTCTGACTCTGT
Source organism: Megachile willughbiella (assembly GCA_945859595.2). NCBI lineage: Eukaryota > Metazoa > Arthropoda > Insecta > Hymenoptera > Megachilidae > Megachile > Megachile willughbiella. The sequence continues at coordinate 71,078 of OX243798.1, forward strand.
CTCTGCCTCTGTCGCTCTCTCTCCCTCTGTATCTTTCTCTGTCTCTGTCTCTATCTCTGCCTCTGTCTCTGTCTCTGTCTCTGTCTCTGTCTCTGTCTCTGTCTCTACCTCTGTCTCTGTCTCTCTCTCTGTCTGTGTCTCTGTCTCTGTCTCTGTCTCAGTCTCTGTCTCTGTCTCTGTCTCTGTCTCTGTCCCTGTCTCTTTCTCTGTCTGAGACTCTGCCTCTGTCTCTGTCTCTGTCTCTGTCTCTGTCTCTGTCTCTGTCTCTGTCTCTGTCTCCGTCTCTGTCTCTGTCTCTGTCTCTGACTCTGCCTCTGTCTCTGTCCCCGTATCTGTCTCTGTCTCTGTTTCTGTCTCTGTCTCTGTCTCTGTCCCTGCCTGTGTCTCTGCCTCTGTCTCCGTCTCTGTCACTGTCTCTATCTCTGTCTCTATCTCCGTCTCTGTCCCTGTCTCCGTCTCTGTCTCTGTCTCTGCCTCTGTCTCTGCCTCTGTCTCTGTCTCTGTCTCTGTCTCTGTCTCTGTCTCTGTCTCTGTCTCTGTCTCTGCCTCTGTCTCTGTCTCTGTCTCTGTCTCTGTCTCTGTCTCTGCCTCTGTCTCTGTCTCTGTCTCTGTCTCGGTCTCTGTCTCTGTCTCTGTCTCTGTTTCTGTCTCTGTCTCTGTCTTTGTCTCTGTCTCTGTCTCTATCTCTGTCTCTGTCTCTGTCTCTGTCTCTGTCTCTGTCTCTGTCTCTGTCTCTGCCCTGTCTCTATCTCTGTCTCTGTCGCTGTCTCTGCCCCTGTCTCTTTCGCTGTCTCTGCCTCTGTCTCAGTCCCTGCGTCTGTCTCCGTCTTTGTCTCCGTCTCTGTCTCTGTCTCTGTCTCTGTCTCTGTCTCTGCCTCTGTCGCTCTCTCTCCCTCTGTCTCTGTCTCTGTCTCTGTCTCTATCTCTGCCTCTGTCTCTGTCTCTGTCTGTGTCTCTGTCTCTGTCACTGTCTCTGTCTCTGTCTCTGTCTCTGCCTCCATCTCTGTGCCTGTCTCTGCCTCTGTCTCTGTCTCTGTCTCTGTCACTGTCTCTGTCTCTGTCTCTGTCTCTGCCTCCGTCTCTGTGTCTGTCTCTGCCTCTGTCTCCGCCTCTGTCTCTGTCTCTGTGTCTCTGTCTCTGCATCTCTGTCTCTGTGTATCCGTCTCTGTGTCTCTGCCTCTGTCATTATGTCTCGGTCTCTGTGAATCTCTCTGACTCTGTCTCTGTGTCTCTGTCTCTGGGTCTCTGTCTGAGTGTCTCTGCCTCTGTCTCTTTGTCTCTGTATCAGTTTCTCTGCCTCCGTGCCTATGTCTCTGTGTCTCTGTCTCTGTCTCTGTCTCTGTCTCTGTCTCTGTCTCTGTCTCTGTCTCTGTCTCTGTCTCTGTCTCTGTCTCTGTCTCTGTCTCTGTCTCTGTCGCTGTCTCTCCCTCTGTCTCTGTCTCTGTCTCCGTCCCTGGATATGTCTCTGCCTCTGTCTCCGTCTCTGTCTCTGTCTCCGTCTCTGTCTCTGTCTCTGGCTCTGTCTGTGTCTTTGTCTCTGTCTCTGTCTCCGTCCCTGTCTCTGCCGCTGTCTCTGTCTCCGTCTCTGTCTCCGTCTCCGTCTCTGTCTCTGTCTCTGCCTCTGTCTCTGTCCCCGTATCTGTCTCTGTCTCTGTTTCTGTCTCTGTCTCTGTCTCTGTCCCTGCCTGTGTCTCTGCCTCTGTCTCCGACTCTGTCTCTGTCTCTGTCTCTATCTCCCTCTCTGTCTCTGTCTCTGACACTGTCTCTGTCTCTGCCTCTGTCTCCGTCTCTCTCTGTGTTTCTGTCTCTGTCTCTGTATCTGTCTCTATCTCCGTCTCTGTCTCTGTCTCTGACTCTGTCTCTGTCTCTGCCTCTGTCTCCGTCTCTGTCTGTGTTTCTGTCTCTGACACTGTCTCTGTCTCTGTCTGTGTCTCTGCCTCTGTCTCTGTCACTGTCTCTGTCTCTGTCTCTGTCTCCGTCACTGCCTCTGTCTCTGTCTCTGTCTCTCTGTGTCGCTGTATCTTCCTCTGTCTCTGTCTCCGTCTCTGTCCCTGTCTCTGTCTCTGCCTCTGTCTCCGTCTCTGTCTCTGTCTCTGTCTCTGTCTCTGTCTCTGTCTCTGTCTCTGCCCTGTCTCTATCTCTGTCTCTGTCGCTGTCTCTGCCCCTGTCTCTTTCGCTGTCTCTGCCTCTGTCTCAGTCCCTGCGTCTGTCTCCGTCTTTGTCTCCGTCTCTGTCTCTGTCTCTGTCTCTGTCTCTGTCTCTGTCTCTGTCTCTGTCTCTGTCTCTGTCTCTGTCTCTATTTCTGTCTCTGTCGCTGTCTCTGCCCCTGTCTCTGTCGCTGTCTCTGCCTCTGTCTCAGTCCCTGCGTCTGTCTCCGTCTTTGTCTCCGTCTCTGTCTCTGTCTCTGTCTCTGTCTCTGCCTCTGTCGCTCTCTCTCCCTCTGTCTCTGTCTCTGTCTCTGTCTCTATCTCTGCCTCTGTCTCTGTCTCTGTCTCTGTCTCTGTCTCTGTCTCTACCTCTGTCTCTGTCTCTCTCTCTGTCTGTGTCTCTGTCTCTGTCTCGGTCTTTGTCTCCGTCTCTGTCTCTGTCTCTGTCTCTGTCTCTGTCTCTGCCTCTGTCTCAGTCTCTGCGTCTGTCTCTGTCTCTGTCTCTGTCTCTGTCTTTGTCTCTGTCTCTGTCTCTGTCTCTGTCTCTGTCTCTGTCTCTGTCTCTCTCTCTGTCCCTGTCTCTGTCTCTGTCCCTGTCTCTGTCTCTACCTCTGTCTCTGTCTCTCTCTCTGTCTGTGTCTCTGTCTCTGTCTCGGTCTTTGTCTCCGTCTCTGTCTCTGTCTCTGTCTCTGTCTCTGTCTCTGTCTCTGCCTCTGTCTCAGTCTCTGCGTCTGTCTCTGTCTCTGTCTCTGTCTCTGTCTTTGTCTCTGTCTCTGTCTCTGACTCTGTCTCTGTCTCTGTCTCTGTCTCTGTCTCTGTCCCTGTCTCTTCCTCTGTCTCTGTCTCCGTCTCTGTCCCTGGCTCTGTCTCTGCCTCTGTCTCCGTCTCTGTCTCTGTCTCTGTCTCTGTCTCTGTCTCTGTCTCTGTCTCTGTCTCTGTCTCTGTCTCTGTCTCTGTCTCTGTCTCTGTCTCTGTCTCTGTCGCTGTCTCTGTCTCTGTCTCTATCTCTGTCTCTGTCTCTGTCTCTGTCTCTGTCCCTGTCTCTTCCTCTGTCTCTCTCTCCGTCTCTGTCCCTGGCTCTGTCTCTGCCTCTGTCTCCGTCTCTGTCTCTGTCTCTGTCTCTGTCTCTGTCTCTGTCTCTGCCCTGTCTCTATCTCTGTCTCTGTCGCTGTCTCTGTCTCCGACTCTGTCTCCGTCTCTGTCTCGGTCTCTGTTTCTGTCTCTGTCTCTGTCTCCGTCTCTGTCTCCGTATCTGTCTCTGTCTCTGCCTCTGTCTCTGTCCCCGTATCTGTCTCTGTCTCTGTCTCTGTCTCTGTCTCTGTCTCTGTCTCTGTCTCTGTCTCTGTCTCTGTCTCCGTATCTGTCTCTGTCTCTGTCTCTGTCTCTGTCTCTGTCTCTGTCTCTGTCTCTGTCTCTGTCTCCGTACCTGTCTCTGTCTCTGTCTCTGTCTCCGTCTCTTTCTCTGTCTGAGACTCTGCCTTTGTCTCTGTTTCTGTCACTGTCTCTGCCTCCGTCTCTGTCTCTGTCTCTGTCTCTGTCTCTGTCTCTGTCTCTGTCTCTGTCTCTGTCTCTGTCTCTATCTCCGCCTCTGTCTCTGTCTCTGACTCTGTCTCTGTCTCTGTCTCTGTCTCTGTCTCTGCCTCTGCCTCTGTCTCTGCCTCTGTCTCTGTCTCTGTCTCTGTCTGTGTATCTGCCTCTGTCCCTGTCTCCGTCTCTGTCTCTGTCTCTGTCTCTGTCTCTGTCTCTGTCTCCGTCTCTGTCTCTGTCTCTGTCTCTGTCTCTGTCTCTGTCTCTGTCTCTGCCTCTGTCTCTGTCTCTGTCTCTGTCTCTGTCTCTGTCTCTGTCTCTGTCTCTGTCTCTGTCACTGCCTCTGTCTCTGTCTCTGTCTCTCTCTGTCGCTGTCTCTTCCTCTGTCTCTGTCTCCGTCTCTGTCCCTGGCTCTGTCTCTGCCTCTGTCTCCGTCTCTGTCTCTGTCTCTGTCTCTGTCTCTGTCTCTGTCTCTGTCTCTGTCCTTGTCTCTGTCTCTGTCTCTGTCTCTGTCTCTGTCTCTGTCTCTGTCTCTATTTCTGTCTCTGTCGCTGTCTCTGCCCCTGTCTTTTTCGCTGTCTCTGCCTCTGTCTCAGTCCCTGCGTCTGTCTCCGTCTTTGTCTCCGTCTCTGTCTCTGTCTCTGTCTCTGTCTCTGTCTCTGTCTCTGTCTCTGTCTCTGTCTCTGTCTCTGTCTCTGTCTCTGTCTCTGTCTCTGTCTCTGTCTCTATTTCTGTCTCTGTCGCTGTCTCTGCCCCTGTCTCTGTCGCTGTCTCTGCCTCTGTCTCAGTCCCTGCGTCTGTCTCCGTCTTTGTCTCCGTCTCTGTCTCTGTCTCTGTCTCTGTCTCTGCCTCTGTCGCCCTCTCTCCCTCTGTCTCTGTCTCTGTCTCTGTCTCTATCTCTGCCTCTGTCTCTATCTCTGTCTCTGTCTCTGTCTCTGTCTCTACCTCTGTCTCTGTCTCTCTCTCTGTCTGTGTCTCTGTCTCTGTCTCGGTCTTTGTCTCCGTCTCTGTCTCTGTCTCTGTCTCTGTCTCTGTCTCTGTCTCTGCCTCTGTCTCAGTCTCTGCGTCTGTCTCTGTCTCTGCCTTTGTCTCTGTCTCTGTCTGTGTCTCTGTCTCTGTCTCTGTCTCTGTCACTGTCTCTGTCTCTGTCTCTGTCTCTGCCTCCATCTCTGTGTCTGTCTCTGCCTCTGTCTCTGTCTCTGTCTCTGTCTCTGTCACTGTCTCTGTCTCTGTCTCTGTCTCTGCCTCCGTCTCTGTGTCTGTCTCTGCCTCTGTCTCCGCCTCTGTCTCTGTCTCTGTGTCTCTGTCTCTGCATCTCTGTATCTGTGTATCCGTCTCTGTGTCTCTGCCTCTGTCATTATGTCTCGGTCTCTGTAAATCTCTCTGTCTCTGTCTCTGTGTCTCTGTCTCTGGGTCTCTGTCTGAGTGTCTCTGCCTCTGTCTCTTTGTCTCTGTATCAGTTTCTCTGCCTCCGTGCCTATGTCTCTGTGTCTCTGTCTCTGTCTCTGTCTGTATCTCTGCCTCTGTCTCTGTCTCTGTCTGTGTCTCTGTCTCTGTCTCTGTCACTGTCTCTGTCTCTGTCTCTGTCTCTGCCTCCATCTCTGTGTCTGTCTCTGCCTCTGTCTCTGTCTCTGTCTCTGTCACTGTCTCTGTCTCTGTCTCTGTCTCTGCCTCCGTCTCTGTGTCTGTCTCTGCCTCTGTCTCCGCCTCTGTCTCTGTCTCTGTGTCTCTGTCTCTGCATCTCTGTCTCTGTGTATCCGTCTCTGTGTCTCTGCCTCTGTCATTATGTCTCGGTCTCTGTAAATCTCTCTGTCTCTGTCTCTGTGTCTCTGTCTCTGGGTCTCTGTCTGAGTGTCTCTGCCTCTGTCTCTTTGTCTCTGTATCAGTTTCTCTGCCTCCGTGCCTATGTCACTGTGTCTCTGTCTCTGTCTCTGTCTCTGTCTCTGTCTCTGTCTCTGTCTCTGTCTCTGTCTCTGTCTCTGTCTCTGTCTCTGTCGCTGTCTCTCCCTCTGTCTCTGTCTCTGTCTCCGTCCCTGGATATGTCTCTGCCTCTGTCTCTGTCTCTGTCTCTGTCTCTATCTCTGCCTCTGTCTCTGTCTCTGCCTCTGTCTCTGTCTCTGTCTCCACCTCTGTCTCTGTCTCTCTCTCTGTCTGTGTCTCTGTCTCTGTCCCGGTCTTTGTCTCCGTCTCTGTCTCTGTCTTTGTCTCCATCTCTGTCTCTGTCTCTGTCTCTGTCTCTGTCTCTGTCTCTGTCTCTGTCTCTCTCTCTGTCTGTGTCTCCGTCTTTGTCTCCGTCTCTGTCTCTGTCTCTGTCTCTGTCTCTGTCTCTGCCTCTGTCGCTCTCTCTCCCTCTGTCTCTGTCTCTGTCTCTGTCTCTATCTCTGCCTCTGTCTCTATCTCTGTCTCTGTCTCTGTCTCTGTCTCTACCTCTGTCTCTGTCTCTCTCTCTGTCTGTGTCTCTGTCTCTGTCTCGGTCTTTGTCTCCGTCTCTGTCTCTGTCTCTGTCTCTGTCTCTGTCTCTGTCTCTGTCTCTGCCTCTGTCTCAGTCTCTGCGTCTGTCTCTGTCTCTGCCTCTGTCTCTGTCTCTGTCTGTGTCTCTGTCTCTGTCTCTGTCTCTGTCACTGTCTCTGTCTCTGTCTCTGTCTCTGCCTCCATCTCTGTGTCTGTCTCTGCCTCTGTCTCTGTCTCTGTCTCTGTCTCTGTCACTGTCTCTGTCTCTGTCTCTGTCTCTGTCTCTGCCTCCGTCTCTGTGTCTGTCTCTGCCTCTGTCTCCGCCTCTGTCTCTGTCTCTGTGTCTCTGTCTCTGCATCTCTGTATCTGTGTATCCGTCTCTGTGTCTCTGCCTCTGTCATTATGTCTCGGTCTCTGTAAATCTCTCTGTCTCTGTCTCTGTGTCTCTGTCTCTGGGTCTCTGTCTGAGTGTCTCTGCCTCTGTCTCTTTGTCTCTGTATCAGTTTCTCTGCCTCCGTGCCTATGTCTCTGTGTCTCTGTCTCTGTCTCTGTCTGTATCTCTGCCTCTGTCTCTGTCTCTGTCTGTGTCTCTGTCTCTGTCTCTGTCACTGTCTCTGTCTCTGTCTCTGTCTCTGCCTCCATCTCTGTGTCTGTCTCTGCCTCTGTCTCTGTCTCTGTCTCTGTCACTGTCTCTGTCTCTGTCTCTGTCTCTGCCTCCGTCTCTGTGTCTGTCTCTGCCTCTGTCTCCGCCTCTGTCTCTGTCTCTGTGTCTCTGTCTCTGCATCTCTGTCTCTGTGTATCCGTCTCTGTGTCTCTGCCTCTGTCATTATGTCTCGGTCTCTGTAAATCTCTCTGTCTCTGTCTCTGTGTCTCTGTCTCTGGGTCTCTGTCTGAGTGTCTCTGCCTCTGTCTCTTTGTCTCTGTATCAGTTTCTCTGCCTCCGTGCCTATGTCACTGTGTCTCTGTCTCTGTCTCTGTCTCTGTCTCTGTCTCTGTCTCTGTCTCTGTCTCTGTCTCTGTCTCTGTCTCTGTCGCTGTCTCTCCCTCTGTCTCTGTCTCTGTCTCCGTCCCTGGATATGTCTCTGCCTCTGTCTCTGTCTCTGTCTCTGTCTCTATCTCTGCCTCTGTCTCTGTCTCTGCCTCTGTCTCTGTCTCTGTCTCCACCTCTGTCTCTGTCTCTCTCTCTGTCTGTGTCTCTGTCTCTGTCCCGGTCTTTGTCTCCGTCTCTGTCTCTGTCTTTGTCTCCATCTCTGTCTCTGTCTCTGTCTCTGTCTCTGTCTCTGTCTCTGTCTCTCTCTCTGTCTGTGTCTCTGTCTCTGTCCCGGTCTTTGTCTCCGTCTCTGTCTCTGTCTTTGTCTCCGTCTCCGTCTCTGTCTCTGTCTCTGTCTCTGTCTCTGTCTCTGTCTCTGTCTCTGTCTCTGTCTCTGTCTCTGTCTCTGTCTCTCTCTCTGTCTCTGTCTCTGTCTCTGTCTCTGTCTCTGTCTCTGTCGCTGTCTCTGTCTCTGTCTCTATCTCTGTCTCTGTCTCTGTCTCTGTCTCTGTCCCTGTCTCTTCCTCTGTCTCTGTCTCCGTCTCTGTCCCTGGCTCTGTCTCTGCCTCTGTCTCCGTCTCTGTCTCTGTCTCTGTCTCTGTCTCTGTCTCTGTCTCTGTCTCTGTCTCTGCCCTGTCTCTATCTCTGTCTCTGTCGCTGTCTCTGCCCCTGTCTCTGTCGCTGTCTCTGCCTCTGTCTCAGTCCCTGCGTCTGTCTCCGTCTTTGTCTCCGTCTCTGTCTCTGTCTCTGACTCTGTCTCTGCCTCTGTCGCTCTCTCTCCCTCTGTATCTTTCTCTGTCTCTGTCTCTATCTCTGCCTCTGTCTCTGTCTCTGTCTCTGTCTCTGTCTCTGTCTCTACCTCTGTCTCTGTCTCTCTCTCTGTCTGTGTCTCTGTCTCTGTCTCTGTCTCAGTCTCTGTCTCTGTCTCTGTCTCTGTCTCTGTCCCTGTCTCTTTCTCTGTCTGAGACTCTGCCTCTGTCTCTGTCTCTGTCTCTGTCTCTGTCTCTGTCTCTGTCTCTGTCTCTGTCTCCGTCTCTGTCTCTGTCTCTGTCTCTGACTCTGCCTCTGTCTCTGTCCCCGTATCTGTCTCTGTCTCTGTTTCTGTCTCTGTCTCTGTCTCTGTCCCTGCCTGTGTCTCTGCCTCTGTCTCCGTCTCTGTCACTGTCTCTATCTCTGTCTCTATCTCCGTCTCTGTCCCTGTCTCCGTCTCTGTCTCTGTCTCTGCCTCTGTCTCTGCCTCTGTCTCTGTCTCTGTCTCTGTCTCTGTCTCTGTCTCTGTCTCTGTCTCTGTCTCTGCCTCTGTCTCTGTCTCTGTCTCTGTCTCTGTCTCTGTCTCTGTCTCTGTCTCTGTCTCTGTCTCTGTCTCGGTCTCTGTCTCTGTCTCTGTCTCTGTCTCTGTTTCTGTCTCTGTCTCTGTCTTTGTCTCTGTCTCTGTCTCTATCTCTGTCTCTGTCTCTGTCTCTGTCTCTGTCTCTGTCTCTGTCTCTGCCCTGTCTCTATCTCTGTCTCTGTCGCTGTCTCTGCCCCTGTCTCTTTCGCTGTCTCTGCCTCTGTCTCAGTCCCTGCGTCTGTCTCCGTCTTTGTCTCCGTCTCTGTCTCTGTCTCTGTCTCTGTCTCTGCCTCTGTCGCTCTCTCTCCCTCTGTCTCTGTCTCTGTCTCTGTCTCTATCTCTGCCTCTGTCTCTGTCTCTGTCTCTGTGTCTCTGTCTCTGCATCTCTGTCTCTGTGTATCCGTCTCTGTGTCTCTGCCTCTGTCATTATGTCTCGGTCTCTGTGAATCTCTCTGTCTCTGTCTCTGTGTCTCTGTCTCTGGGTCTCTGTCTGAGTGTCTCTGCCTCTGTCTCTTTGTCTCTGTATCAGTTTCTCTGCCTCCGTGCCTATGTCTCTGTGTCTCTGTCTCTGTCTCTGTCTCTGTCTCTGTCACTGTCTCTGTCTCTGTATCTGTATCTGTCTCTGTCTCTGTCTCTGTCTCTGTCTCTGTCTCTGTCTCTGTCTCTGTCTCTCTCTCTGTCTCTGTCTCTGTCTCTGTCTCTGTCTCTGTCGCTGTCTCTGTCTCTGTCTCTATCTCTGTCTCTGTCTCTGTCTCTGTCTCTGTCCCTGTCTCTTCCTCTGTCTCTGTCTCCGTCTCTGTCCCTGGCTCTGTCTCTGCCTCTGTCTCCGTCTCTGTCTCTGCCTCTGTCTCTGTCTCTGTCTCTGTCTCTGTCTCTGTCTCTGCCCTGTCTCTATCTCTGTCTCTGTCGCTGTCTCTGCCCCTGTCTCTGTCGCTGTCTCTGCCTCTGTCTCAGTCCCTGCGTCTGTCTCCGTCTTTGTCTCCGTCTCTGTCTCTGTCTCTGACTCTGTCTCTGCCTCTGTCGCTCTCTCTCCCTCTGTATCTTTCTCTGTCTCTGTCTCTATCTCTGCCTCTGTCTCTGTCTCTGTCTCTGTCTCTGTCTCTGTCTCTGTCTCTACCTCTGTCTCTGTCTCTCTCTCTGTCTGTGTCTCTGTCTCTGTCTCTGTCTCAGTCTCTGTCTCTGTCTCTGTCTCTGTCTCTGTCCCTGTCTCTTTCTCTGTCTGAGACTCTGCCTCTGTCTCTGTCTCTGTCTCTGTCTCTGTCTCTGTCTCTGTCTCTGTCTCTGTCTCTGTCTCTGTCTCTGTCTCCGTCTCTGTCTCTGTCTCTGTCTCTGACTCTGCCTCTGTCTCTGTCCCCGTATCTGTCTCTGTCTCTGTTTCTGTCTCTGTCTCTGTCTCTGTCCCTGCCTGTGTCTCTGCCTCTGTCTCCGTCTCTGTCACTGTCTCTATCTCTGTCTCTATCTCCGTCTCTGTCCCTGTCTCCGTCTCTGTCTCTGTCTCTGCCTCTGTCTCTGCCTCTGTCTCTGTCTCTGTCTCTGTCTCTGTCTCTGTCTCTGTCTCTGTCTCTGTCTCTGCCTCTGTCTCTGTCTCTGTCTCTGTCTCTGTCTCTGTCTCTGCCTCTGTCTCTGTCTCTGTCTCTGTCTCGGTCTCTGTCTCTGTCTCTGTCTCTGTTTCTGTCTCTGTCTCTGTCTTTGTCTCTGTCTCTGTCTCTATCTCTGTCTCTGTCTCTGTCTCTGTCTCTGTCTCTGTCTCTGTCTCTGTCTCTGCCCTGTCTCTATCTCTGTCTCTGTCGCTGTCTCTGCCCCTGTCTCTTTCGCTGTCTCTGCCTCTGTCTCAGTCCCTGCGTCTGTCTCCGTCTTTGTCTCCGTCTCTGTCTCTGTCTCTGTCTCTGTCTCTGTCTCTGCCTCTGTCGCTCTCTCTCCCTCTGTCTCTGTCTCTGTCTCTGTCTCTATCTCTGCCTCTGTCTCTGTCTCTGTCTGTGTCTCTGTCTCTGTCACTGTCTCTGTCTCTGTCTCTGTCTCTGCCTCCATCTCTGTGCCTGTCTCTGCCTCTGTCTCTGTCTCTGTCTCTGTCACTGTCTCTGTCTCTGTCTCTGTCTCTGCCTCCGTCTCTGTGTCTGTCTCTGCCTCTGTCTCCGCCTCTGTCTCTGTCTCTGTGTCTCTGTCTCTGCATCTCTGTCTCTGTGTATCCGTCTCTGTGTCTCTGCCTCTGTCATTATGTCTCGGTCTCTGTGAATCTCTCTGACTCTGTCTCTGTGTCTCTGTCTCTGGGTCTCTGTCTGAGTGTCTCTGCCTCTGTCTCTTTGTCTCTGTATCAGTTTCTCTGCCTCCGTGCCTATGTCTCTGTGTCTCTGTCTCTGTCTCTGTCTCTGTCTCTGTCTCTGTCTCTGTCTCTGTCTCTGTCTCTGTCTCTGTCTCTGTCTCTGTCTCTGTCTCTGTCTCTGTCTCTGTCGCTGTCTCTCCCTCTGTCTCTGTCTCTGTCTCCGTCCCTGGATATGTCTCTGCCTCTGTCTCCGTCTCTGTCTCTGTCTCCGTCTCTGTCTCTGTCTCTGGCTCTGTCTGTGTCTTTGTCTCTGTCTCTGTCTCCGTCCCTGTCTCTGCCGCTGTCTCTGTCTCCGTCTCTGTCTCCGTCTCCGTCTCTGTCTCTGTCTCTGCCTCTGTCTCTGTCCCCGTATCTGTCTCTGTCTCTGTTTCTGTCTCTGTCTCTGTCTCTGTCCCTGCCTGTGTCTCTGCCTCTGTCTCCGACTCTGTCTCTGTCTCTGTCTCTATCTCCCTCTCTGTCTCTGTCTCTGACACTGTCTCTGTCTCTGCCTCTGTCTCCGTCTCTCTCTGTGTTTCTGTCTCTGTCTCTGTATCTGTCTCTATCTCCGTCTCTGTCTCTGTCTCTGACTCTGTCTCTGTCTCTGCCTCTGTCTCCGTCTCTGTCTGTGTTTCTGTCTCTGACACTGTCTCTGTCTCTGTCTGTGTCTCTGCCTCTGTCTCTGTCACTGTCTCTGTCTCTGTCTCTGTCTCCGTCACTGCCTCTGTCTCTGTCTCTGTCTCTCTGTGTCGCTGTATCTTCCTCTGTCTCTGTCTCCGTCTCTGTCCCTGTCTCTGTCTCTGCCTCTGTCTCCGTCTCTGTCTCTGTCTCTGTCTCTGTCTCTGTCTCTGTCTCTGTCTCTGCCCTGTCTCTATCTCTGTCTCTGTCGCTGTCTCTGCCCCTGTCTCTTTCGCTGTCTCTGCCTCTGTCTCAGTCCCTGCGTCTGTCTCCGTCTTTGTCTCCGTCTCTGTCTCTGTCTCTGTCTCTGTCTCTGTCTCTGTCTCTGTCTCTGTCTCTGTCTCTGTCTCTGTCTCTATTTCTGTCTCTGTCGCTGTCTCTGCCCCTGTCTCTGTCGCTGTCTCTGCCTCTGTCTCAGTCCCTGCGTCTGTCTCCGTCTTTGTCTCCGTCTCTGTCTCTGTCTCTGTCTCTGTCTCTGCCTCTGTCGCTCTCTCTCCCTCTGTCTCTGTCTCTGTCTCTGTCTCTATCTCTGCCTCTGTCTCTGTCTCTGTCTCTGTCTCTGTCTCTGTCTCTACCTCTGTCTCTGTCTCTCTCTCTGTCTGTGTCTCTGTCTCTGTCTCGGTCTTTGTCTCCGTCTCTGTCTCTGTCTCTGTCTCTGTCTCTGTCTCTGCCTCTGTCTCAGTCTCTGCGTCTGTCTCTGTCTCTGTCTCTGTCTCTGTCTTTGTCTCTGTCTCTGTCTCTGTCTCTGTCTCTGTCTCTGTCTCTGTCTCTCTCTCTGTCCCTGTCTCTGTCTCTGTCCCTGTCTCTGTCTCTACCTCTGTCTCTGTCTCTCTCTCTGTCTGTGTCTCTGTCTCTGTCTCGGTCTTTGTCTCCGTCTCTGTCTCTGTCTCTGTCTCTGTCTCTGTCTCTGTCTCTGCCTCTGTCTCAGTCTCTGCGTCTGTCTCTGTCTCTGTCTCTGTCTCTGTCTTTGTCTCTGTCTCTGTCTCTGACTCTGTCTCTGTCTCTGTCTCTGTCTCTGTCTCTGTCCCTGTCTCTTCCTCTGTCTCTGTCTCCGTCTCTGTCCCTGGCTCTGTCTCTGCCTCTGTCTCCGTCTCTGTCTCTGTCTCTGTCTCTGTCTCTGTCTCTGTCTCTGTCTCTGTCTCTGTCTCTGTCTCTGTCTCTGTCTCTGTCTCTGTCTCTGTCTCTGTCTCTGTCGCTGTCTCTGTCTCTGTCTCTATCTCTGTCTCTGTCTCTGTCTCTGTCTCTGTCCCTGTCTCTTCCTCTGTCTCTCTCTCCGTCTCTGTCCCTGGCTCTGTCTCTGCCTCTGTCTCCGTCTCTGTCTCTGTCTCTGTCTCTGTCTCTGTCTCTGTCTCTGCCCTGTCTCTATCTCTGTCTCTGTCGCTGTCTCTGTCTCCGACTCTGTCTCCGTCTCTGTCTCGGTCTCTGTTTCTGTCTCTGTCTCTGTCTCCGTCTCTGTCTCCGTATCTGTCTCTGTCTCTGCCTCTGTCTCTGTCCCCGTATCTGTCTCTGTCTCTGTCTCTGTCTCTGTCTCTGTCTCTGTCTCTGTCTCTGTCTCTGTCTCCGTATCTGTCTCTGTCTCTGTCTCTGTCTCTGTCTCTGTCTCTGTCTCTGTCTCTGTCTCTGTCTCTGTCTCCGTACCTGTCTCTGTCTCTGTCTCTGTCTCCGTCTCTTTCTCTGTCTGAGACTCTGCCTTTGTCTCTGTTTCTGTCACTGTCTCTGCCTCCGTCTCTGTCTCTGTCTCTGTCTCTGTCTCTGTCTCTGTCTCTGTCTCTGTCTCTGTCTCTGTCTCTATCTCCGCCTCTGTCTCTGTCTCTGACCCTGTCTCTGTCTCTGTCTCTGTCTCTGTCTCTGCCTCTGCCTCTGTCTCTGCCTCTGTCTCTGTCTCTGTCTCTGTCTGTGTATCTGCCTCTGTCCCTGTCTCCGTCTCTGTCTCTGTCTCTGTCTCTGTCTCTGTCTCTGTCTCCGTCTCTGTCTCTGTCTCTGTCTCTGTCTCTGTCTCTGTCTCTGTCTCTGCCTCTGTCTCTGTCTCTGTCTCTGTCTCTGTCTCTGTCTCTGTCTCTGTCTCTGTCTCTGTCACTGCCTCTGTCTCTGTCTCTGTCTCTCTCTGTCGCTGTCTCTTCCTCTGTCTCTGTCTCCGTCTCTGTCCCTGGCTCTGTCTCTGCCTCTGTCTCCGTCTCTGTCTCTGTCTCTGTCTCTGTCTCTGTCTCTGTCTCTGTCTCTGTCCTTGTCTCTGTCTCTGTCTCTGTCTCTGTCTCTGTCTCTGTCTCTGTCTCTATTTCTGTCTCTGTCGCTGTCTCTGCCCCTGTCTTTTTCGCTGTCTCTGCCTCTGTCTCAGTCCCTGCGTCTGTCTCCGTCTTTGTCTCCGTCTCTGTCTCTGTCTCTGTCTCTGTCTCTGTCTCTGTCTCTGTCTCTGTCTCTGTCTCTGTCTCTGTCTCTGTCTCTGTCTCTGTCTCTGTCTCTGTCTCTATTTCTGTCTCTGTCGCTGTCTCTGCCCCTGTCTCTGTCGCTGTCTCTGCCTCTGTCTCAGTCCCTGCGTCTGTCTCCGTCTTTGTCTCCGTCTCTGTCTCTGTCTCTGTCTCTGTCTCTGCCTCTGTCGCCCTCTCTCCCTCTGTCTCTGTCTCTGTCTCTGTCTCTATCTCTGCCTCTGTCTCTATCTCTGTCTCTGTCTCTGTCTCTGTCTCTACCTCTGTCTCTGTCTCTCTCTCTGTCTGTGTCTCTGTCTCTGTCTCGGTCTTTGTCTCCGTCTCTGTCTCTGTCTCTGTCTCTGTCTCTGTCTCTGTCTCTGCCTCTGTCTCAGTCTCTGCGTCTGTCTCTGTCTCTGCCTCTGTCTCTGTCTCTGTCTGTGTCTCTGTCTCTGTCTCTGTCTCTGTCACTGTCTCTGTCTCTGTCTCTGTCTCTGCCTCCATCTCTGTGTCTGTCTCTGCCTCTGTCTCTGTCTCTGTCTCTGTCTCTGTCACTGTCTCTGTCTCTGTCTCTGTCTCTGCCTCCGTCTCTGTGTCTGTCTCTGCCTCTGTCTCCGCCTCTGTCTCTGTCTCTGTGTCTCTGTCTCTGCATCTCTGTATCTGTGTATCCGTCTCTGTGTCTCTGCCTCTGTCATTATGTCTCGGTCTCTGTAAATCTCTCTGTCTCTGTCTCTGTGTCTCTGTCTCTGGGTCTCTGTCTGAGTGTCTCTGCCTCTGTCTCTTTGTCTCTGTATCAGTTTCTCTGCCTCCGTGCCTATGTCTCTGTGTCTCTGTCTCTGTCTCTGTCTGTATCTCTGCCTCTGTCTCTGTCTCTGTCTGTGTCTCTGTCTCTGTCTCTGTCACTGTCTCTGTCTCTGTCTCTGTCTCTGCCTCCATCTCTGTGTCTGTCTCTGCCTCTGTCTCTGTCTCTGTCTCTGTCACTGTCTCTGTCTCTGTCTCTGTCTCTGCCTCCGTCTCTGTGTCTGTCTCTGCCTCTGTCTCCGCCTCTGTCTCTGTCTCTGTGTCTCTGTCTCTGCATCTCTGTCTCTGTGTATCCGTCTCTGTGTCTCTGCCTCTGTCATTATGTCTCGGTCTCTGTAAATCTCTCTGTCTCTGTCTCTGTGTCTCTGTCTCTGGGTCTCTGTCTGAGTGTCTCTGCCTCTGTCTCTTTGTCTCTGTATCAGTTTCTCTGCCTCCGTGCCTATGTCACTGTGTCTCTGTCTCTGTCTCTGTCTCTGTCTCTGTCTCTGTCTCTGTCTCTGTCTCTGTCTCTGTCTCTGTCTCTGTCTCTGTCTCTGTCGCTGTCTCTCCCTCTGTCTCTGTCTCTGTCTCCGTCCCTGGATATGTCTCTGCCTCTGTCTCTGTCTCTGTCTCTGTCTCTATCTCTGCCTCTGTCTCTGTCTCTGCCTCTGTCTCTGTCTCTGTCTCCACCTCTGTCTCTGTCTCTCTCTCTGTCTGTGTCTCTGTCTCTGTCCCGGTCTTTGTCTCCGTCTCTGTCTCTGTCTTTGTCTCCATCTCTGTCTCTGTCTCTGTCTCTGTCTCTGTCTCTGTCTCTGTCTCTGTCTCTCTCTCTGTCTGTGTCTCCGTCTTTGTCTCCGTCTCTGTCTCTGTCTCTGTCTCTGTCTCTGTCTCTGCCTCTGTCGCTCTCTCTCCCTCTGTCTCTGTCTCTGTCTCTGTCTCTATCTCTGCCTCTGTCTCTATCTCTGTCTCTGTCTCTGTCTCTGTCTCTACCTCTGTCTCTGTCTCTCTCTCTGTCTGTGTCTCTGTCTCTGTCTCGGTCTTTGTCTCCGTCTCTGTCTCTGTCTCTGTCTCTGTCTCTGTCTCTGTCTCTGTCTCTGCCTCTGTCTCAGTCTCTGCGTCTGTCTCTGTCTCTGCCTCTGTCTCTGTCTCTGTCTGTGTCTCTGTCTCTGTCTCTGTCTCTGTCACTGTCTCTGTCTCTGTCTCTGTCTCTGCCTCCATCTCTGTGTCTGTCTCTGCCTCTGTCTCTGTCTCTGTCTCTGTCTCTGTCACTGTCTCTGTCTCTGTCTCTGTCTCTGCCTCCGTCTCTGTGTCTGTCTCTGCCTCTGTCTCCGCCTCTGTCTCTGTCTCTGTGTCTCTGTCTCTGCATCTCTGTATCTGTGTATCCGTCTCTGTGTCTCTGCCTCTGTCATTATGTCTCGGTCTCTGTAAATCTCTCTGTCTCTGTCTCTGTGTCTCTGTCTCTGGGTCTCTGTCTGAGTGTCTCTGCCTCTGTCTCTTTGTCTCTGTATCAGTTTCTCTGCCTCCGTGCCTATGTCTCTGTGTCTCTGTCTCTGTCTCTGTCTGTATCTCTGCCTCTGTCTCTGTCTCTGTCTGTGTCTCTGTCTCTGTCTCTGTCACTGTCTCTGTCTCTGTCTCTGTCTCTGCCTCCATCTCTGTGTCTGTCTCTGCCTCTGTCTCTGTCTCTGTCTCTGTCTCTGTCTCTGTCTCTGTCTCTGTCTCTGTCTCTGTCTCTGTCTCTGTCTCCGTATCTGTCTCTGTCTCTGTCTCTGTCTCTGTCTCTGTCTCTGTCTCTGTCTCTGTCTCTGTCTCTGTCTCCGTACCTGTCTCTGTCTCTGTCTCTGTCTCCGTCTCTTTCTCTGTCTGAGACTCTGCCTTTGTCTCTGTTTCTGTCACTGTCTCTGCCTCCGTCTCTGTCTCTGTCTCTGTCTCTGTCTCTGTCTCTGTCTCTGTCTCTGTCTCTGTCTCTATCTCCGCCTCTGTCTCTGTCTCTGACCCTGTCTCTGTCTCTGTCTCTGTCTCTGTCTCTGCCTCTGCCTCTGTCTCTGCCTCTGTCTCTGTCTCTGTCTCTGTCTGTGTATCTGCCTCTGTCCCTGTCTCCGTCTCTGTCTCTGTCTCTGTCTCTGTCTCTGTCTCTGTCTCCGTCTCTGTCTCTGTCTCTGTCTCTGTCTCTGTCTCTGTCTCTGTCTCTGCCTCTGTCTCTGTCTCTGTCTCTGTCTCTGTCTCTGTCTCTGTCTCTGTCTCTGTCTCTGTCACTGCCTCTGTCTCTGTCTCTGTCTCTCTCTGTCGCTGTCTCTTCCTCTGTCTCTGTCTCCGTCTCTGTCCCTGGCTCTGTCTCTGCCTCTGTCTCCGTCTCTGTCTCTGTCTCTGTCTCTGTCTCTGTCTCTGTCTCTGTCTCTGTCCTTGTCTCTGTCTCTGTCTCTGTCTCTGTCTCTGTCTCTGTCTCTGTCTCTATTTCTGTCTCTGTCGCTGTCTCTGCCCCTGTCTTTTTCGCTGTCTCTGCCTCTGTCTCAGTCCCTGCGTCTGTCTCCGTCTTTGTCTCCGTCTCTGTCTCTGTCTCTGTCTCTGTCTCTGTCTCTGTCTCTGTCTCTGTCTCTGTCTCTGTCTCTGTCTCTGTCTCTGTCTCTGTCTCTGTCTCTGTCTCTATTTCTGTCTCTGTCGCTGTCTCTGCCCCTGTCTCTGTCGCTGTCTCTGCCTCTGTCTCAGTCCCTGCGTCTGTCTCCGTCTTTGTCTCCGTCTCTGTCTCTGTCTCTGTCTCTGTCTCTGCCTCTGTCGCCCTCTCTCCCTCTGTCTCTGTCTCTGTCTCTGTCTCTATCTCTGCCTCTGTCTCTATCTCTGTCTCTGTCTCTGTCTCTGTCTCTACCTCTGTCTCTGTCTCTCTCTCTGTCTGTGTCTCTGTCTCTGTCTCGGTCTTTGTCTCCGTCTCTGTCTCTGTCTCTGTCTCTGTCTCTGTCTCTGTCTCTGCCTCTGTCTCAGTCTCTGCGTCTGTCTCTGTCTCTGCCTCTGTCTCTGTCTCTGTCTGTGTCTCTGTCTCTGTCTCTGTCTCTGTCACTGTCTCTGTCTCTGTCTCTGTCTCTGCCTCCATCTCTGTGTCTGTCTCTGCCTCTGTCTCTGTCTCTGTCTCTGTCTCTGTCACTGTCTCTGTCTCTGTCTCTGTCTCTGCCTCCGTCTCTGTGTCTGTCTCTGCCTCTGTCTCCGCCTCTGTCTCTGTCTCTGTGTCTCTGTCTCTGCATCTCTGTATCTGTGTATCCGTCTCTGTGTCTCTGCCTCTGTCATTATGTCTCGGTCTCTGTAAATCTCTCTGTCTCTGTCTCTGTGTCTCTGTCTCTGGGTCTCTGTCTGAGTGTCTCTGCCTCTGTCTCTTTGTCTCTGTATCAGTTTCTCTGCCTCCGTGCCTATGTCTCTGTGTCTCTGTCTCTGTCTCTGTCTGTATCTCTGCCTCTGTCTCTGTCTCTGTCTGTGTCTCTGTCTCTGTCTCTGTCACTGTCTCTGTCTCTGTCTCTGTCTCTGCCTCCATCTCTGTGTCTGTCTCTGCCTCTGTCTCTGTCTCTGTCTCTGTCACTGTCTCTGTCTCTGTCTCTGTCTCTGCCTCCGTCTCTGTGTCTGTCTCTGCCTCTGTCTCCGCCTCTGTCTCTGTCTCTGTGTCTCTGTCTCTGCATCTCTGTCTCTGTGTATCCGTCTCTGTGTCTCTGCCTCTGTCATTATGTCTCGGTCTCTGTAAATCTCTCTGTCTCTGTCTCTGTGTCTCTGTCTCTGGGTCTCTGTCTGAGTGTCTCTGCCTCTGTCTCTTTGTCTCTGTATCAGTTTCTCTGCCTCCGTGCCTATGTCACTGTGTCTCTGTCTCTGTCTCTGTCTCTGTCTCTGTCTCTGTCTCTGTCTCTGTCTCTGTCTCTGTCTCTGTCTCTGTCTCTGTCTCTGTCGCTGTCTCTCCCTCTGTCTCTGTCTCTGTCTCCGTCCCTGGATATGTCTCTGCCTCTGTCTCTGTCTCTGTCTCTGTCTCTATCTCTGCCTCTGTCTCTGTCTCTGCCTCTGTCTCTGTCTCTGTCTCCACCTCTGTCTCTGTCTCTCTCTCTGTCTGTGTCTCTGTCTCTGTCCCGGTCTTTGTCTCCGTCTCTGTCTCTGTCTTTGTCTCCATCTCTGTCTCTGTCTCTGTCTCTGTCTCTGTCTCTGTCTCTGTCTCTGTCTCTCTCTCTGTCTGTGTCTCCGTCTTTGTCTCCGTCTCTGTCTCTGTCTCTGTCTCTGTCTCTGTCTCTGCCTCTGTCGCTCTCTCTCCCTCTGTCTCTGTCTCTGTCTCTGTCTCTATCTCTGCCTCTGTCTCTATCTCTGTCTCTGTCTCTGTCTCTGTCTCTACCTCTGTCTCTGTCTCTCTCTCTGTCTGTGTCTCTGTCTCTGTCTCGGTCTTTGTCTCCGTCTCTGTCTCTGTCTCTGTCTCTGTCTCTGTCTCTGTCTCTGTCTCTGCCTCTGTCTCAGTCTCTGCGTCTGTCTCTGTCTCTGCCTCTGTCTCTGTCTCTGTCTGTGTCTCTGTCTCTGTCTCTGTCTCTGTCACTGTCTCTGTCTCTGTCTCTGTCTCTGCCTCCATCTCTGTGTCTGTCTCTGCCTCTGTCTCTGTCTCTGTCTCTGTCTCTGTCACTGTCTCTGTCTCTGTCTCTGTCTCTGCCTCCGTCTCTGTGTCTGTCTCTGCCTCTGTCTCCGCCTCTGTCTCTGTCTCTGTGTCTCTGTCTCTGCATCTCTGTATCTGTGTATCCGTCTCTGTGTCTCTGCCTCTGTCATTATGTCTCGGTCTCTGTAAATCTCTCTGTCTCTGTCTCTGTGTCTCTGTCTCTGGGTCTCTGTCTGAGTGTCTCTGCCTCTGTCTCTTTGTCTCTGTATCAGTTTCTCTGCCTCCGTGCCTATGTCTCTGTGTCTCTGTCTCTGTCTCTGTCTGTATCTCTGCCTCTGTCTCTGTCTCTGTCTGTGTCTCTGTCTCTGTCTCTGTCACTGTCTCTGTCTCTGTCTCTGTCTCTGCCTCCATCTCTGTGTCTGTCTCTGCCTCTGTCTCTGTCTCTGTCTCTGTCACTGTCTCTGTCTCTGTCTCTGTCTCTGCCTCCGTCTCTGTGTCTGTCTCTGCCTCTGTCTCCGCCTCTGTCTCTGTCTCTGTGTCTCTGTCTCTGCATCTCTGTCTCTGTGTATCCGTCTCTGTGTCTCTGCCTCTGTCATTATGTCTCGGTCTCTGTAAATCTCTCTGTCTCTGTCTCTGTGTCTCTGTCTCTGGGTCTCTGTCTGAGTGTCTCTGCCTCTGTCTCTTTGTCTCTGTATCAGTTTCTCTGCCTCCGTGCCTATGTCACTGTGTCTCTGTCTCTGTCTCTGTCTCTGTCTCTGTCTCTGTCTCTGTCTCTGTCTCTGTCTCTGTCTCTGTCTCTGTCGCTGTCTCTCCCTCTGTCTCTGTCTCTGTCTCCGTCCCTGGATATGTCTCTGCCTCTGTCTCTGTCTCTGTCTCTGTCTCTATCTCTGCCTCTGTCTCTGTCTCTGCCTCTGTCTCTGTCTCTGTCTCCACCTCTGTCTCTGTCTCTCTCTCTGTCTGTGTCTCTGTCTCTGTCCCGGTCTTTGTCTCCGTCTCTGTCTCTGTCTTTGTCTCCATCTCTGTCTCTGTCTCTGTCTCTGTCTCTGTCTCTGTCTCTGTCTCTCTCTCTGTCTGTGTCTCTGTCTCTGTCCCGGTCTTTGTCTCCGTCTCTGTCTCTGTCTTTGTCTCCGTCTCCGTCTCTGTCTCTGTCTCTGTCTCTGTCTCTGTCTCTGTCTCTGTCTCTGTCTCTGTCTCTGTCTCTGTCTCTGTCTCTGTCTCTCTCTCTGTCTCTGTCTCTGTCTCTGTCTCTGTCTCTGTCTCTGTCGCTGTCTCTGTCTCTGTCTCTATCTCTGTCTCTGTCTCTGTCTCTGTCTCTGTCCCTGTCTCTTCCTCTGTCTCTGTCTCCGTCTCTGTCCCTGGCTCTGTCTCTGCCTCTGTCTCCGTCTCTGTCTCTGTCTCTGTCTCTGTCTCTGTCTCTGTCTCTGTCTCTGTCTCTGCCCTGTCTCTATCTCTGTCTCTGTCGCTGTCTCTGCCCCTGTCTCTGTCGCTGTCTCTGCCTCTGTCTCAGTCCCTGCGTCTGTCTCCGTCTTTGTCTCCGTCTCTGTCTCTGTCTCTGACTCTGTCTCTGCCTCTGTCGCTCTCTCTCCCTCTGTATCTTTCTCTGTCTCTGTCTCTATCTCTGCCTCTGTCTCTGTCTCTGTCTCTGTCTCTGTCTCTGTCTCTACCTCTGTCTCTGTCTCTCTCTCTGTCTGTGTCTCTGTCTCTGTCTCTGTCTCAGTCTCTGTCTCTGTCTCTGTCTCTGTCTCTGTCCCTGTCTCTTTCTCTGTCTGAGACTCTGCCTCTGTCTCTGTCTCTGTCTCTGTCTCTGTCTCTGTCTCTGTCTCTGTCTCTGTCTCCGTCTCTGTCTCTGTCTCTGTCTCTGACTCTGCCTCTGTCTCTGTCCCCGTATCTGTCTCTGTCTCTGTTTCTGTCTCTGTCTCTGTCTCTGTCCCTGCCTGTGTCTCTGCCTCTGTCTCCGTCTCTGTCACTGTCTCTATCTCTGTCTCTATCTCCGTCTCTGTCCCTGTCTCCGTCTCTGTCTCTGTCTCTGCCTCTGTCTCTGCCTCTGTCTCTGTCTCTGTCTCTGTCTCTGTCTCTGTCTCTGTCTCTGTCTCTGTCTCTGCCTCTGTCTCTGTCTCTGTCTCTGTCTCTGTCTCTGTCTCTGTCTCTGTCTCTGTCTCTGTCTCTGTCTCGGTCTCTGTCTCTGTCTCTGTCTCTGTCTCTGTTTCTGTCTCTGTCTCTGTCTTTGTCTCTGTCTCTGTCTCTATCTCTGTCTCTGTCTCTGTCTCTGTCTCTGTCTCTGTCTCTGTCTCTGCCCTGTCTCTATCTCTGTCTCTGTCGCTGTCTCTGCCCCTGTCTCTTTCGCTGTCTCTGCCTCTGTCTCAGTCCCTGCGTCTGTCTCCGTCTTTGTCTCCGTCTCTGTCTCTGTCTCTGTCTCTGTCTCTGCCTCTGTCGCTCTCTCTCCCTCTGTCTCTGTCTCTGTCTCTGTCTCTATCTCTGCCTCTGTCTCTGTCTCTGTCTCTGTGTCTCTGTCTCTGCATCTCTGTCTCTGTGTATCCGTCTCTGTGTCTCTGCCTCTGTCATTATGTCTCGGTCTCTGTGAATCTCTCTGTCTCTGTCTCTGTGTCTCTGTCTCTGGGTCTCTGTCTGAGTGTCTCTGCCTCTGTCTCTTTGTCTCTGTATCAGTTTCTCTGCCTCCGTGCCTATGTCTCTGTGTCTCTGTCTCTGTCTCTGTCTCTGTCTCTGTCACTGTCTCTGTCTCTGTCTCTGTCTCTGCCACCGTCTCTGTGTCTGTCTCTGCCTCTGTCTCCGCCTCTGTCTCTGTCTCTGTGTCTCTGTCTCTGCATCTCTGTCTCTGTGTATCCGTCTCTGTGTCTCTGCCTCTGTCATTATGTCTCGGTCTCTGTGAATCTCTCTGTCTCTGTCTCTGTGTCCCTGTCTCTGGGTCTCTGTCTGAGTGTCTCTGCCTCTGTCTCTTTGTCTCTGTATCAGTTTCTCTGCCTCCGTGCCTATGTCTCTGTGTCTCTGTCTCTGTCTCTGTCTCCGTCTCTATCTCTGTCTCTGTCTCTGTCTCTGTCTCTGTCTCTGTCTCTGTCTCTGCCCTGTCTCTATCTCTGTCTCTGTCGCTGTCTCTGCCCCTGTCTCTTTCGCTGTCTCTGCCTCTGTCTCAGTCCCTGCGTCTGTCTCCGTCTTTGTCTCCGTCTCTGTCTCTGTCTCTGTCTCTGTCTCTGCCTCTGTCGCTCTCTCTCCCTCTGTCTCTGTCTCTGTCTCTGTCTCTATCTCTGCCTCTGTCTCTGTCTCTGTCTGTGTCTCTGTCTCTGTCTCTGTCACTGTCTCTGTCTCTGTCTCTGTCTCTGCCTCCATCTCTGTGCCTGTCTCTGCCTCTGTCTCTGTCTCTGTCTCTGTCACTGTCTCTGTCTCTGTCTCTGTCTCTGCCACCGTCTCTGTCTCTGTCTCTCTCTCTGTCTCTGTCTCTGTCTCTGTCTCTGTCTCTGTCTCTGTCGCTGTCTCTGTCTCTGTCTCTATCTCTGTCTCTGTCTCTGTCTCTGTCTCTGTCCCTGTCTCTTCCTCTGTCTCTGTCTCCGTCTCTGTCCCTGGCTCTGTCTCTGCCTCTGTCTCCGTCTCTGTCTCTGTCTCTGTCTCTGTCTCTGTCTCTGTCTCTGTCTCTGTCTCTGCCCTGTCTCTATCTCTG
This sequence comes from Megachile willughbiella, assembly GCA_945859595.2. Lineage (NCBI taxonomy): Eukaryota > Metazoa > Arthropoda > Insecta > Hymenoptera > Megachilidae > Megachile > Megachile willughbiella. The sequence continues at coordinate 93,986 of OX243798.1, forward strand.
TCTCTGTCGCTGTCTCTGCCCCTGTCTCTGTCGCTGTCTCTGCCTCTGTCTCAGTCCCTGCGTCTGTCTCCGTCTTTGTCTCCGTCTCTGTCTCTGTCTCTGACTCTGTCTCTGCCTCTGTCGCTCTCTCTCCCTCTGTATCTTTCTCTGTCTCTGTCTCTATCTCTGCCTCTGTCTCTGTCTCTGTCTCTGTCTCTGTCTCTGTCTCTACCTCTGTCTCTGTCTCTCTCTCTGTCTGTGTCTCTGTCTCTGTCTCTGTCTCAGTCTCTGTCTCTGTCTCTGTCTCTGTCTCTGTCCCTGTCTCTTTCTCTGTCTGAGACTCTGCCTCTGTCTCTGTCTCTGTCTCTGTCTCTGTCTCTGTCTCTGTCTCTGTCTCTGTCTCTGTCTCCGTCTCTGTCTCTGTCTCTGTCTCTGACTCTGCCTCTGTCTCTGTCCCCGTATCTGTCTCTGTCTCTGTTTCTGTCTCTGTCTCTGTCTCTGTCCCTGCCTGTGTCTCTGCCTCTGTCTCCGTCTCTGTCACTGTCTCTATCTCTGTCTCTATCTCCGTCTCTGTCCCTGTCTCCGTCTCTGTCTCTGTCTCTGCCTCTGTCTCTGCCTCTGTCTCTGTCTCTGTCTCTGTCTCTGTCTCTGTCTCTGTCTCTGTCTCTGTCTCTGCCTCTGTCTCTGTCTCTGTCTCTGTCTCTGTCTCTGTCTCTGTCTCTGTCTCTGTCTCTGTCTCTGTCTCGGTCTCTGTCTCTGTCTCTGTCTCTGTCTCTGTTTCTGTCTCTGTCTCTGTCTTTGTCTCTGTCTCTGTCTCTATCTCTGCCTCTGTCTCTGTCTCTGTCTCTGTCTCTGTCTCTGTCTCTGCCCTGTCTCTATCTCTGTCTCTGTCGCTGTCTCTGCCCCTGTCTCTTTCGCTGTCTCTGCCTCTGTCTCAGTCCCTGCGTCTGTCTCCGTCTTTGTCTCCGTCTCTGTCTCTGTCTCTGTCTCTGTCTCTGCCTCTGTCGCTCTCTCTCCCTCTGTCTCTGTCTCTGTCTCTGTCTCTATCTCTGCCTCTGTCTCTGTCTCTGTCTCTGTGTCTCTGTCTCTGCATCTCTGTCTCTGTGTATCCGTCTCTGTGTCTCTGCCTCTGTCATTATGTCTCGGTCTCTGTGAATCTCTCTGTCTCTGTCTCTGTGTCTCTGTCTCTGGGTCTCTGTCTGAGTGTCTCTGCCTCTGTCTCTTTGTCTCTGTATCAGTTTCTCTGCCTCCGTGCCTATGTCTCTGTGTCTCTGTCTCTGTCTCTGTCTCTGTCTCTGTCACTGTCTCTGTCTCTGTCTCTGTCTCTGCCACCGTCTCTGTGTCTGTCTCTGCCTCTGTCTCCGCCTCTGTCTCTGTCTCTGTGTCTCTGTCTCTGCATCTCTGTCTCTGTGTATCCGTCTCTGTGTCTCTGCCTCTGTCATTATGTCTCGGTCTCTGTGAATCTCTCTGTCTCTGTCTCTGTGTCCCTGTCTCTGGGTCTCTGTCTGAGTGTCTCTGCCTCTGTCTCTTTGTCTCTGTATCAGTTTCTCTGCCTCCGTGCCTATGTCTCTGTGTCTCTGTCTCTGTCTCTGTCTCCGTCTCTATCTCTGTCTCTGTCTCTGTCTCTGTCTCTGTCTCTGTCTCTGTCTCTGCCCTGTCTCTATCTCTGTCTCTGTCGCTGTCTCTGCCCCTGTCTCTTTCGCTGTCTCTGCCTCTGTCTCAGTCCCTGCGTCTGTCTCCGTCTTTGTCTCCGTCTCTGTCTCTGTCTCTGTCTCTGTCTCTGCCTCTGTCGCTCTCTCTCCCTCTGTCTCTGTCTCTGTCTCTGTCTCTATCTCTGCCTCTGTCTCTGTCTCTGTCTCTGTCTGTGTCTCTGTCTCTGTCTCTGTCACTGTCTCTGTCTCTGTCTCTGTCTCTGCCTCCATCTCTGTGCCTGTCTCTGCCTCTGTCTCTGTCTCTGTCTCTGTCACTGTCTCTGTCTCTGTCTCTGTCTCTGCCACCGTCTCTGTGTCTGTCTCTGCCTCTGTCTCCGCCTCTGTCTCTGTCTCTGTGTCTCTGTCTCTGCATCTCTGTCTCTGTGTATCCGTCTCTGTGTCTCTGCCTCTGTCATTATGTCTCGGTCTCTGTGAATCTCTCTGTCTCTGTCTCTGTGTCTCTGTCTCTGGGTCTCTGTCTGAGTGTCTCTGCCTCTGTCTCTTTGTCTCTGTATCAGTTTCTCTGCCTCCGTGCCTATGTCTCTGTGTCTCTGTCTCTGTCTCTGTCTCTGTCTCTGTCACTGTCTCTGTCTCTGTCTCTGTCTCTGCCACCGTCTCTGTGTCTGTCTCTGCCTCTGTCTCCGCCTCTGTCTCTGTCTCTGTGTCTCTGTCTCTGCATCTCTGTCTCTGTGTATCCGTCTCTGTGTCTCTGCCTCTGTCATTATGTCTCGGTCTCTGTGAATCTCTCTGTCTCTGTCTCTGTGTCTCTGTCTCTGGGTCTCTGTCTGAGTGTCTCTGCCTCTGTCTCTTTGTCTCTGTATCAGTTTCTCTGCCTCCGTGCCTATGTCTCTGTGTCTCTGTCTCTGTCTCTGTCTCCGTCTCTGTCTCTGTCTCTGCCTCTGTCTCTGTCTCTGTTTCTGTCTCTGTCTCTGTCTCTGTCCCTGCCTGTGTCTCTGCCTCTGTCTCCGACTCTGTCTCTGTCTCTGTCTCTATCTCCGTCTCTGTCTCTGTCTCTGACACTGTCTCTGTCTCTGCCTCTGTCTCCGTCTCTCTCTGTGTTTCTGTCTCTGACACTGTCTCTGTCTCTGTCTGTGTCTCTGTCTGTGTCTCTGTCTCTGTCTCTGTCTCTATCTCTGTCTCTGTCTCTGTCTCTGTCTCTGTCTCTGTCTCTGTCTCTGTCTCTGTATCTGTCTCTGTCTCTGTCTCTGTCTCTGTCTCCGTATCTGTCTCTGTCTCTGTCTCTGTCTGTGTCTCTGTCTCTGTCTCTGTCACTGTCTCTGTCTCTGTCTCTGTCTCTGCCTCCATCTCTGTGCCTGTCTCTGCCTCTGTCTCTGTCTCTGTCTCTGTCACTGTCTCTGTCTCTGTCTCTGTCTCTGCCACCGTCTCTGTGTCTGTCTCTGCCTCTGTCTCCGCCTCTGTCTCTGTCTCTGTGTCTCTGTCTCTGCATCTCTGTCTCTGTGTATCCGTCTCTGTGTCTCTGCCTCTGTCATTATGTCTCGGTCTCTGTGAATCTCTCTGTCTCTGTCTCTGTGTCTCTGTCTCTGGGTCTCTGTCTGAGTGTCTCTGCCTCTGTCTCTTTGTCTCTGTATCAGTTTCTCTGCCTCCGTGCCTATGTCTCTGTGTCTCTGTCTCTGTCTCTGTCTCTGTCTCTGTCACTGTCTCTGTCTCTGTCTCTGTCTCTGCCACCGTCTCTGTGTCTGTCTCTGCCTCTGTCTCCGCCTCTGTCTCTGTCTCTGTGTCTCTGTCTCTGCATCTCTGTCTCTGTGTATCCGTCTCTGTGTCTCTGCCTCTGTCATTATGTCTCGGTCTCTGTGAATCTCTCTGTCTCTGTCTCTGTGTCTCTGTCTCTGGGTCTCTGTCTGAGTGTCTCTGCCTCTGTCTCTTTGTCTCTGTATCAGTTTCTCTGCCTCCGTGCCTATGTCTCTGTGTATCTGTCTCTGTCTCTGTCTCCGTCTCTGTCTCTGTCTCTGCCTCTGTCTCTGTCCCCGTATCTGTCTCTGCCTCTGTTTCTGTCTCTGTCTCTGTCTCTGTCCCTGCCTGTGTCTCTGCCTCTGTCTCCGACTCTGTCTCTGTCTCTGTCTCTATCTCCGTCTCTGTCTCTGTCTCTGACACTGTCTCTGTCTCTGCCTCTGTCTCCGTCTCTCTCTGTGTTTCTGTCTCTGACACTGTCTCTGTCTCTGTCTGTGTCTCTGTCTGTGTCTCTGTCTCTGTCTCTGTCTCTATCTCTGTCTCTGTCTCTGTCTCTGTCTCTGTCTCTGTCTCTGTCTCTGTCTCTGTATCTGTCTCTGTCTCTGTCTCTGTCTCTGTCTCCGTATCTGTCTCTGTCTCTGTCTCTGTCTCTGTCTCTGTCTCTGTCTCTGTCTCTGTCTCTCTCTCTGTCTCCGTCTCTGTTTCTGTCTCTGTCTCTGTCTTTGTCTCTGTCTCTGTCTCTATCTCTATCTCTGTCTCTGTCTGTGTCTCCGTCTCTGTCTCTGTCTCCGTCTCTGTCTCTGTCTCTGTCTCTGTCTCTGTCTCAGTCTTTGTCTCCGTCTCTGTCTCTGTCTCTGTCTCTGTCTCTGTCTCTGTCTCTGTCTCTGTCTCTGTCTCTGTCTCTGCCCTGTCTCTATCTCTGTCTCTGTCGCTGTCTCTGCCCCTGTCTCTTTCGCTGTCTCTGCCTCTGTCTCAGTCCCTGCGTCTGTCTCCGTCTTTGTCTCCGTCTCTGTCTCTGTCTCTGTCTCTGTCTCTGCCTCTGTCGCTCTCTCTCCCTCTGTCTCTGTCTCTGTCTCTGTCTCTATCTCTGCCTCTGTCTCTGTCTCTGTCTGTGTCTCTGTCTCTGTCTCTGTCACTGTCTCTGTCTCTGTCTCTGTCTCTGCCTCCATCTCTGTGCCTGTTTCTGCCTCTGTCTCTGTCTCTGTCTCTGTCACTGTCTCTGTCTCTGTCTCTGTCTCTGCCTCCGTCTCTGTGTCTGTCTCTGCCTCTGTCTCCGCCTCTGTCTCTGTCTCTGTGTCTCTGTCTCTGCATCTCTGTCTCTGTGTATCCGTCTCTGTGTCTCTGCCTCTGTCATTATGTCTCGGTCTCTGTGAATCTCTCTGTCTCTGTCTCTGTGTCTCTGTCTCTGGGTCTCTGTCTGAGTGTCTCTGCCTCTGTCTCTTTGTCTCTGTATCAGTTTCTCTGCCTCCGTGCCTATGTCTCTGTGTCTCTGTCTCTGTCTCTGTCTCTGTCTCTGTCTCTGTCTCTGTCTCTGTCTCTGTCTCTGTCTCTGTCTCTGTCTCTGTCGCTGTCTCTCCCTCTGTCTCTGTCTCTGTCTCCGTCCCTGGATATGTCTCTGCCTCTGTCTCCGTCTCTGTCTCTGTCTCCGTCTCTGTCTCTGTCTCTGGCTCTGTCTGTGTCTTTGTCTCTGTCTCTGTCTCCGTCCCTGTCTCTGCCGCTGTCTCTGTCTCTGTCTCTGTCTCCGTCTCCGTCTCTGTCTCTGTCTCTGCCTCTGTCTCTGTCCCCGTATCTGTCTCTGTCTCTGTTTCTGTTTCTGTCTCTGTCTCTGTCTCTGTCCCTGCCTGTGTCTCTGCCTCTGTCTCCGACTCTGTCTCTGTCTCTGTCTCTATCTCCCTCTCTGTCTCTGTCTCTGACACTGTCTCTGTCTCTGCCTCTGTCTCCGTCTCTCTCTGTGTTTCTGTCTCTGACACTGTCTCTGTCTCTGTCTGTGTCTCTGTCTGTGTCTCTGTCTCTGTCTCTGTCTCTATCTCTGTCTCTGTCTCTGCCTCTGTCTCTGTCTCTGTCTCTGTCTCTGTCTCTGTCTCTGTCTCTGTCTCTGTCTCTGTCTCTGTCTCTGTCTCTGTCTCTGTCTCTGTCTCTGTCTCTGTCTCTGTCTCTGTCTCTGTCTCTGTCTCTGTCTCTGTCTCTGTCTCTGACTCTGTCTCCGTCTCTGTCTCTGTCTCTGTCTCTGTCTCTGCCTCTGTCTCTGTCTCTGTCTCTGTCTCCGTCCCTGCCTCTGTCTCTGTCTCTGTCTTTGTCTGTGTCTGTGTCTCTGTCTCTGTCCCTGTCTCTGTCTCTGTCTCTGCCCTGTCTCTATCTCTGTCTCTGTCGCTGTCTCTGCCCCTGTCTCTGTCGCTGTCTCTGCCTCTGTCTCAGTCCCTGCGTCTGTCTCCGTCTTTGTCTCCGTCTCTGTCTCTGTCTCTGTCTCTGTCTCTGTCTCTGCCTCTGTCGCTCTCTCTCCCTCTGTCTCTTTCTCTGTCTCTGTCTCTATCTCTGCCTCTGTTTCTGTCTCTGTCTCTGTCTCTGTCTCTGTCTCTATCTCTACCTCTGTCTCTGTCTCTCTCTCTGTCTGTGTCTCTGTCTCTGTCTTGGTCTTTGTCTCCGCCTCTGTCTCTGTCTCCGTCTCTGTCCCTGGCTCTGTCTCTGCCTCTGTCTCCGTCTCTGTCTCTGTCTCTGTCTCTGTCTCTGTCTCTGTCTCTGTCTCTGTCTCTGCCCTGTCTCTATCTCTGTCTCTGTCGCTGTCTCTGCCCCTGTCTCTTTCGCTGTCTCTGCCTCTGTCTCAGTCCCTGCGTCTGTCTCCGTCTTTGTCTCCGTCTATGTCTCTGTCTCTGTCTCTGTCTCTGCCTCTGTCGCCCTCTCTCCCTCTGTCTCTGTCTCTGTCTCTGTCTCTATCTCTGCCTCTGTCTCTGTCTCTGCCTCTGTCTCTGTCTCTGTCTCCACCTCTGTCTCTGTCTCTGTCTCTGTTTCTGTCTCTGTCTCTGTCGCTGTCCCTGCCTGTGTCTCCGCCTCTGTCTCCGTCTCTGTCTCTGTATCTGTCTCTATCTCCGTCTCTGTCTCTGTCTCTGACTCTGTCTCTGTCTCTGCCTCTGTCTCCGTCTCTGTCTGTGTTTCTGTCTCTGACACTGTCTCTGTCTCTGTCTGTGTCTCTGCCTCTGTCTCTGTCACTGTCTCTGTCTCTGTCTCTGTCTCCGTCACTGCCTCTGTCTCTGTCTCTGTCTCTCTGTGTCGCTGTATCTTCCTCTGTCTCTGTCTCCGTCTCTGTCCCTGTCTCTGTCTCTGCCTCTGTCTCCGTCTCTGTCTCTGTCTCTGTCTCTGTCTCTGTCTCTGTCTCTGTCTCTGCCCTGTCTCTATCTCTGTCTCTGTCGCTGTCTCTGCCCCTGTCTCTTTCGCTGTCTCTGCCTCTGTCTCAGTCCCTGCGTCTGTCTCCGTCTTTGTCTCCGTCTCTGTCTCTGTCTCTGTCTCTGTCTCTGTCTCTGTCTCTGTCTCTGTCTCTGTCTCTGTCTCTGTCTCTGTCTCTATTTCTGTCTCTGTCGCTGTCTCTGCCCCTGTCTCTGTCGCTGTCTCTGCCTCTGCCTCAGTCCCTGCGTCTGTCTCCGTCTTTGTCTCCGTCTCTGTCTCTGTCTCTGTCTCTGTCTCTGCCTCTGTCGCTCTCTCTCCCTCTGTCTCTGTCTCTGTCTCTGTCTCTATCTCTGCCTCTGTCTCTGTCTCTGTCTCTGTCTCTACCTCTGTCTCTGTCTCTCTCTCTGTCTGTGTCTCTGTCTCTGTCTCGGTCTTTGTCTCCGTCTCTGTCTCTGTCTCTGTCTCTGTCTCTGTCTCTGCCTCTGTCTCAGTCTCTGCGTCTGTCTCTGTCTCTGTCTCTGTCTCTGTCTTTGTCTCTGTCTCTGTCTCTGTCTCTGTCTCTGTCTCTGTCTCTGTCTCTGTCTCTGTCTCTGTCCCTGTCTCTGTCTCTGTCCCTGTCTCTGTCTCTACCTCTGTCTCTGTCTCTCTCTCTGTCTGTGTCTCTGTCTCTGTCTCGGTCTTTGTCTCCGTCTCTGTCTCTGTCTCTGTCTCTGTCTCTGCCTCTGTCTCAGTCTCTGCGTCTGTCTCTGTCTCTGTCTCTGTCTCTGTCTTTGTCTCTGTCTCTGTCTCTGTCTCTGTCTCTGTCTCTGTCTCTGTCTCTGTCTCTTCCTCTGTCTCTGTCTCCGTCTCTGTCCCTGGCTCTGTCTCTGCCTCTGTCTCCGTCTCTGTCTCTGTCTCTGTCTCTGTCTCTGTCTCTGTCTCTGTCTCTGTCTCTGCCCTGTCTCTATCTCTGTCTCTGTCGCTGTCTCTGCCCCTGTCTCTGTCGCTGTCTCTGCCTCTGCCTCAGTCCCTGCGTCTGTCTCCGACTTTGTCTCCGTCTCTGTCTCTGTCTCTGTCTCTGTCTCTGCCTCTGTCTCTGTCCCCGTATCTGTCTCTGTCTCTGTCTCTGTCTCTGTCTCTGTCTCTGTCTCTGTCTCTGTCTCTGTCTCTGTCTCTGTCTCTGTCTCTGTCTCTGTCCCTGTCTCTTCCTCTGTCTCTCTCTCCGTCTCTGTCCCTGGCTCTGTCTCTGCCTCTGTCTCCGTCTCTGTCTCTCTCTCTGTCTGTGTCTCTGTCTCTGTCTCGGTCTTTGTCTCCGTCTCTGTCTCTGTCTCTGTCTCTGTCTCTGTCTCTGTCTCTGTCTCTGCCTCTGTCTCAGTCTCTGCGTCTGTCTCTGTCTCTGTCTCTGTCTCTGTCTTTGTCTCTGTCTCTGTCTCTGTCTCTGTCTCTGTCTCTGTCTCTGTCTCTGTCTCTGTCTCTGTCCCTGTCTCTTCCTCTGTCTCTGTCTCCGTCTCTGTCCCTGGCTCTGTCTCCGCCTCTGTCTCCGTCTCTGTCTCTGTCTCTGTCTCTGTCTCTGTCTCTGTCTCTGTCTCTGTCTCTGTCTCTGTCTCTGTCTCTGTCTCTGTCTCTGTCTCTGTCTCTGTCTCTGTCTCTGTCTCTGTCTCTGTCTCTGTCTCTGTCTCTGTCTCTGTCTCTGTCTCTGTCTCTGTCGCTGTCTCTGTCTCTGTCTCTGTCTCTATCTCTGTCTCTGTCTCTGTCTCTGTCTCTGTCCCTGTCTCTTCCTCTGTCTCTGTCTCCGTCTCTGTCCCTGGCTCTGTCTCTGCCTCTGTCTCCGTCTCTGTCTCTGTCTCTGTCTCTGTCTCTGTCTCTGTCTCCGTCCCTGTCTCCGTATCTGTCTCTGTCTCTGCCTCTGTCTCTGTCCCCGTATCTGTCTCTGTCTCTGTCTCTGTCTCTGTCTCTGTCTCTGTCTCTGTCTCTGTCTCTGTCTCCGTCCCTGCCTCTGTCTCTGTCTCTGTCTTTGTCTGTGTCTGTGTCTCTGTCTCTGTCCCTGTCTCTGTCTCTGTCTCTGCCCTGTCTCTATCTCTGTCTCTGTCGCTGTCTCTGCCCCTGTCTCTGTCGCTGTCTCTGCCTCTGTCTCAGTCCCTGCGTCTGTCTCCGTCTTTGTCTCCGTCTCTGTCTCTGTCTCTGTCTCTGTCTCTGTCTCTGCCTCTGTCGCTCTCTCTCCCTCTGTCTCTTTCTCTGTCTCTGTCTCTATCTCTGCCTCTGTTTCTGTCTCTGTCTCTGTCTCTGTCTCTGTCTCTGTCTCTGTCTCTACCTCTGTCTCTGTCTCTCTCTCTGTCTGTGTCTCTGTCTCTGTTTCGGTCTTTGTCTCCGCCTCTGTCTCTGTCTCCGTCTCTGTCCCTGGCTCTGTCTCTGCCTCTGTCTCCGTCTCTGTCTCTGTCTCTGTCTCTGTCTCTGTCTCTGTCTCTGTCTCTGCCCTGTCTCTATCTCTGTCTCTGTCGCTGTCTCTGCCCCTGTCTCTTTCGCTGTCTCTGCCTCTGTGTCAGTCCCTGCGTCTGTCTCCGTCTTTGTCTCCGTCTCTGTCTCTGTCTCTGTCTCTGTCTCTGCCTCTGTCGCCCTCTCTCCCTCTGTCTCTGTCTCTGTCTCTGTCTCTATCTCTGCCTCTGTCTCTGTCTCTGCCTCTGTCTCTGTCTCTGTCTCCACCTCTGTCTCTGTCTCTCTCTCTGTCTCTGTCTCTGTCTCTGTCTCTGTCTCTGTCGCTGTCTCTCCCCCTGTCTCTGTCTCTGCCTCTGTCTCTGTCTCTGTCTCTGTCCCTGTCTCTGTCTCTGTCTCTGTCTCTGTCTCTGTCTCTGTCTCTGTCTCTGTCTCTGCCTCTGTCTCTGCCTCTGTCTCAGTCTCTGTCTCTGTCTCTGTCTCTGTCTCTGTCTCTGTCTCTGTCTCTGTCTCTGTCTCTGTCTCTGTCTCTGTCTCTGTCTCTGTCTCTGTCTCTGTCTCTGTCTCTGTCTCTGTCTCTGTCTCTGTCTCTGTCTCTGTCTATTCCTCTGTCTCTGTCTCCGTATCTGTCTCTGTCTCTGTTTCTGTCTCTGTCTCTGTCGCTGTCCCTGCCTGTGTCTCTGCCTCTGTCTTTGTCTCCGTCTCTGTCTCTGTCTCTGTCTCTGTCTCTGTCTCTGTCTCTGCCTCTGTCTCAGTCTCTGCGTCTGTCTCTGTCTCTGTCTCTGTCTCTGTCTCTGTCTTTGTCTCTGTCTCTGTCTCTGTCTCTGTCTCTGTCTCTGTCTCTGTCTCTGTCTCTGTCTCTGTCTCTGTCTCTGTCTCTGTCTCTGTCCCTGTCTCTTCCTCTGTCTCTGTCTCCGTCTCTGTCCCTGGCTCTGTCTCTGCCTCTGTCTCCGTCTCTGTCTCTGTCTCTGTCTCTGTCTCTGTCTCTGTCTCTGTCTCTGTCTCTGTCTCTGTCTCTGTCTCTGTCTCTGTCTCTGTCTCTGTCTCTGTCTCTGTCTCTGTCTCTGTCTCTGTCTCTGTCTCTGTCTCTGTCTCTGTCTCTGTCTCTGTCGCTGTCTCTGTCTCTGTCTCTATCTCTGTCTCTGTCTCTGTCTCTGTCTCTGTCCCTGTCTCTTCCTCTGTCTCTGTCTCTGTCTCTGTCTCTGTCTCTGTCTCTGTCTCTGTCTCTGTCTCTGCCTCTGTCTCTGCCTCTGTCTCAGTCTCTGTCTCTGTCTCTGTCTCTGTCTCTGTCTCTGTCTCTGTCTCTGTCTCTGTCTCTGTCTCTGTCTCTGTCTCTGTCTCTGTCTCCGTCTCTGTCTCCGTCTCTGTCTCGTTCTCTGTTTCTGTCTCTGTCTCTGTCTCTGTCTCTGTCTCTGTCCCTGTCTCTGTCTCTGTCTCTGTCTCTGTCTCTGTCTCTGTCTCTGTCTCTGTCTCTGTCTCTGCCTCTGTCTCTGCCTCTGTCTCAGTCTCTGTCTCTGTCTCTGTCTCTGTCTCTGTCTCTGTCTCTGTCTCTGTCTCTGTCTCTGTCTCTGTCTCTGTCTCTGTCTCTGTCTCTGTCTCTGTCTCTGTCTCTGTCTCTGTCTCTGTCTATTCCTCTGTCTCTGTCTCCGTATCTGTCTCTGTCTCTGTTTCTGTCTCTGTCTCTGTCGCTGTCCCTGCCTGTGTCTCTGCCTCTGTCTCCGTCTCTGTCTCTGTATCTGTCTCTATCTCCGTCTCTGTCTCTGTCTCTGACTCTGTCTCTGTCTCTGCCTCTGTCTTCGTCTCTGTCTGTGTTTCTGTCTCTGACACTGTCTCTGTCTCTGTCTGTGTCTCTGTCTCTGTCTCTGTCTCTGTCTCTGTCTCTGTCTCTGTCTCTGTCTCTATCTCTGCCTCTGTCTCTGTCTCTGTCTCTGTCTCTGTCTCTGTCTCTACCTCTGTCTCTGTCTCTCTCTCTGTCTGTGTCTCTGTCTCTGTCTCGGTCTTTGTCTCCGTCTCTGTCTCTGTCTCTGTCTCTGTCTCTGTCTCTGTCTCTGTCTCTGTCTCTGTCTCTGTCGCTGTCTCTGTCTCTGTCTCTATCTCTGTCTCTGTCTCTGTCTCTGTCTCTGTCCCTGTCTCTTCCTCTGTCTCTGTCTCTGTCTCTGTCTCTGTCTCTGTCTCTGTCTCTGTCTCTGTCTCTGCCTCTGTCTCTGTCTCTGTCTCTGTCTCTGTCTCTGTCTCTGTCTCTGTCTCCGTCCCTGCCTCTGTCTCTGTCTCTGTCTTTGTCTGTGTCTGTGTCTCTGTCTCTGTCCCTGTCTCTGTCTCTGTCTCTGCCCTGTCTCTATCTCTGTCTCTGTCGCTGTCTCTGCCCCTGTCTCTGTCGCTGTCTCTGCCTCTGTCTCAGTCCCTGCGTCTGTCTCCGTCTTTGTCTCCGTCTCTGTCTCTGTCTCTGTCTCTGTCTCTGTCTCTGCCTCTGTCGCTCTCTCTCCCTCTGTCTCTTTCTCTGTCTCTGTCTCTATCTCTGCCTCTGTTTCTGTCTCTGTCTCTGTCTCTGTCTCTGTCTCTGTCTCTACCTCTGTCTCTGTCTCTCTCTCTGTCTGTGTCTCTGTCTCTGTTTCGGTCTTTGTCTCCGCCTCTGTCTCTGTCTCCGTCTCTGTCCCTGGCTCTGTCTCTGCCTCTGTCTCCGTCTCTGTCTCTGTCTCTGTCTCTGTCTCTGTCTCTGTCTCTGTCTCTGCCCTGTCTCTATCTCTGTCTCTGTCGCTGTCTCTGCCCCTGTCTCTTTCGCTGCCTCTGCCTCTGTGTCAGTCCCTGCGTCTGTCTCCGTCTTTGTCTCCGTCTCTGTCTCTGTCTCTGTCTCTGTCTCTGCCTCTGTCGCCCTCTCTCCCTCTGTCTCTGTCTCTGTCTCTGTCTCTATCTCTGCCTCTGTCTCTGTCTCTGCCTCTGTCTCTGTCTCTGTCTCCACCTCTGTCTCTGTCTCTCTCTCTGTCTCTGTCTCTGTCTCTGTCTCTGTCTCTGTCGCTGTCTCTCCCCCTGTCTCTGTCTCTGCCTCTGTCTCTGTCTCTGTCTCTGTCCCTGTCTCTGTCTCTGTCTCTGTCTCTGTCTCTGTCTCTGTCTCTGTCTCTGTCTCTGCCTCTGTCTCTGCCTCTGTCTCAGTCTCTGTCTCTGTCTCTGTCTCTGTCTCTGTCTCTGTCTCTGTCTCTGTCTCTGTCTCTGTCTCTGTCTCTGTCTCTGTCTCTGTCTCTGTCTCTGTCTCTGTCTCTGTCTCTGTCTCTGTCTCTGTCTCTGTCTCTGTCTATTCCTCTGTCTCTGTCTCCGTATCTGTCTCTGTCTCTGTTTCTGTCTCTGTCTCTGTCGCTGTCCCTGCCTGTGTCTCTGCCTCTGTCTTTGTCTCCGTCTCTGTCTCTGTCTCTGTCTCTGTCTCTGTCTCTGTCTCTGCCTCTGTCTCAGTCTCTGCGTCTGTCTCTGTCTCTGTCTCTGTCTCTGTCTCTGTCTTTGTCTCTGTCTCTGTCTCTGTCTCTGTCTCTGTCTCTGTCTCTGTCTCTGTCTCTGTCTCTGTCTCTGTCTCTGTCTCTGTCTCTGTCCCTGTCTCTTCCTCTGTCTCTGTCTCCGTCTCTGTCCCTGGCTCTGTCTCTGCCTCTGTCTCCGTCTCTGTCTCTGTCTCTGTCTCTGTCTCTGTCTCTGTCTCTGTCTCTGTCTCTGTCTCTGTCTCTGTCTCTGTCTCTGTCTCTGTCTCTGTCTCTGTCTCTGTCTCTGTCTCTGTCTCTGTCTCTGTCTCTGTCTCTGTCTCTGTCTCTGTCTCTGTCTCTGTCGCTGTCTCTGTCTCTGTCTCTATCTCTGTCTCTGTCTCTGTCTCTGTCTCTGTCCCTGTCTCTTCCTCTGTCTCTGTCTCTGTCTCTGTCTCTGTCTCTGTCTCTGTCTCTGTCTCTGTCTCTGCCTCTGTCTCTGCCTCTGTCTCAGTCTCTGTCTCTGTCTCTGTCTCTGTCTCTGTCTCTGTCTCTGTCTCTGTCTCTGTCTCTGTCTCTGTCTCTGTCTCTGTCTCTGTCTCCGTCTCTGTCTCCGTCTCTGTCTCGTTCTCTGTTTCTGTCTCTGTCTCTGTCTCTGTCTCTGTCTCTGTCCCTGTCTCTGTCTCTGTCTCTGTCTCTGTCTCTGTCTCTGTCTCTGTCTCTGTCTCTGTCTCTGCCTCTGTCTCTGCCTCTGTCTCAGTCTCTGTCTCTGTCTCTGTCTCTGTCTCTGTCTCTGTCTCTGTCTCTGTCTCTGTCTCTGTCTCTGTCTCTGTCTCTGTCTCTGTCTCTGTCTCTGTCTCTGTCTCTGTCTCTGTCTCTGTCTATTCCTCTGTCTCTGTCTCCGTATCTGTCTCTGTCTCTGTTTCTGTCTCTGTCTCTGTCGCTGTCCCTGCCTGTGTCTCTGCCTCTGTCTCCGTCTCTGTCTCTGTATCTGTCTCTATCTCCGTCTCTGTCTCTGTCTCTGACTCTGTCTCTGTCTCTGCCTCTGTCTTCGTCTCTGTCTGTGTTTCTGTCTCTGACACTGTCTCTGTCTCTGTCTGTGTCTCTGTCTCTGTCTCTGTCTCTGTCTCTGTCTCTGTCTCTGTCTCTGTCTCTATCTCTGCCTCTGTCTCTGTCTCTGTCTCTGTCTCTGTCTCTGTCTCTACCTCTGTCTCTGTCTCTCTCTCTGTCTGTGTCTCTGTCTCTGTCTCGGTCTTTGTCTCCGTCTCTGTCTCTGTCTCTGTCTCTGTCTCTGTCTCTGCCTCTGTCTCAGTCTCTGCGTCTGTCTCTGTCTCTGTCTCTGTCTCTGTCTTTGTCTCTGTCTCTGTCTCTGTCTCTGTCTCTGTCTCTGTCTCTGTCTCTGTCTCTGTCTCTGTCTCTGTCCCTGTCTCTTCCTCTGTCTCTGTCTCCGTCTCTGTCCCTGGCTCTGTCTCTGCCTCTGTCTCCGTCTCTGTCTCTGTCTCTGTCTCTGTCTCTGTCTCTGTCTCTGTCTCTGTCTCTGTCTCTGTCTCTGTCTCTGTCTCTGTCTCTGCCCTGTCTCTATCTCTGTCTCTGTCGCAGTCTCTGTCTCCGACTCTGTCTCCGTCTCCGTCTCGGTCTCTGTTTCTGTCTCTGTCTCTGTCTCCGTCTCTGTCTCCGTATCTGTCTCTGTCTCTGCCTCTGTCTCTGTCCCCGTATCTGTCTCTGTCTCTGTCTCTGTCTCTGTCTCTGTCTCTGTCTCTGTCTCTGTCTCTGTCTCTGTCTCTGTCTCTGTCTCTGTCTCCGTATCTGTCTCTGTCTCTGTCTCTGTCTCTGTCTCTGTCTCTGTCTCTGTCTCTGTCTCTGTCTCTGTCTCTGTCTCTGTCTCCGTACCTGTCTCTGTCTCTGTCTCTGTCTCCGTCTCTTTCTCTGTCTGAGACTCTGCCTTTGTCTCTGTCTCTGTCACTGTCTCTGCCTCCGTCTCTGTCTCTGTCTCTGTCTCTGTCTCTGTCTCTGTCTCTGTCTCTGTCTCTGTCTCTGTCTCTGTCTCTGTCTCTGTCTCTGTCTCTGTCTCTGTCTCTGTCTCTGTCTCTGTCTCTGTCTGTGTCTCTGCCTCTGTCCCTGCCTCCGTCTCTGTCTCTGTCTCTGTCTCTGTCTCTGTCTCTGTCTCTGTCTCTGTCTCTGTCTCTGTCTCTGTCTCTGTCTCTGTCTCTGTCTCTGTCTCTGTCTATTCCTCTGTCTCTGTCTCCGTATCTGTCTCTGTCTCTGTTTCTGTCTCTGTCTCTGTCGCTGTCCCTGCCTGTGTCTCTGCCTCTGTCTCCGTCTCTGTCTCTGTATCTGTCTCTATCTCCGTCTCTGTCTCTGTCTCTGACTCTGTCTCTGTCTCTGCCTCTGTCTTCGTCTCTGTCTGTGTTTCTGTCTCTGACACTGTCTCTGTCTCTGTCTGTGTCTCTGTCTCTGTCTCTGTCTCTGTCTCTGTCTCTGTCTCTGTCTCTGTCTCTATCTCTGCCTCTGTCTCTGTCTCTGTCTCTGTCTCTGTCTCTGTCTCTACCTCTGTCTCTGTCTCTCTCTCTGTCTGTGTCTCTGTCTCTGTCTCGGTCTTTGTCTCCGTCTCTGTCTCTGTCTCTGTCTCTGTCTCTGTCTCTGCCTCTGTCTCAGTCTCTGCGTCTGTCTCTGTCTCTGTCTCTGTCTCTGTCTTTGTCTCTGTCTCTGTCTCTGTCTCTGTCTCTGTCTCTGTCTCTGTCTCTGTCTCTGTCTCTGTCCCTGTCTCTTCCTCTGTCTCTGTCTCCGTCTCTGTCCTTGGCTCTGTCTCTGCCTCTGTCTCCGTCTCTGTCTCTGTCTCTGTCTCTGTCTCTGTCTCTGTCTCTGTCTCTGTCTCTGTCTCTGTCTCTGTCTCTGTCTCTGTCTCTGTCTCTGCCCTGTCTCTATCTCTGTCTCTGTCGCTGTCTCTGTCTCCGACTCTGTCTCCGTCTCCGTCTCGGTCTCTGTTTCTGTCTCTGTCTCTGTCTCCGTCTCTGTCTCCGTATCTGTCTCTGTCTCTGCCTCTGTCTCTGTCCCCGTATCTGTCTCTGTCTCTGTCTCTGTCTCTGTCTCTGTCTCTGTCTCTGTCTCTGTCTCTGTCTCTGTCTCTGTATCTGTCTCCGTATCTGTCTCTGTCTCTGTCTCTGTCTCTGTCTCTGTCTCTGTCTCTGTCTCTGTCTCTGTCTCTGTCTCTGTCTCCGTACCTGTCTCTGTCTCTGTCTCTGTCTCCGTCTCTTTCTCTGTCTGAGACTCTGCCTTTGTCTCTGTCTCTGTCACTGTCTCTGCCTCCGTCTCTGTCTCTGTCTCTGTCTCTGTCTCTGTCTCTGTCTCTGTCTCTGTCTCTGTCTCTGTCTCTGTCTCTGTCTCTGTCTCTGTCTCTGTCTCTGTCTCTGTCTCTGTCTCTGTCTCTGTCTATTCCTCTGTCTCTGTCTCCGTATCTGTCTCTGTCTCTGTTTCTGTCTCTGTCTCTGTCGCTGTCCCTGCCTGTGTCTCTGCCTCTGTCTCCGTCTCTGTCTCTGTATCTGTCTCTATCTCCGTCTCTGTCTCTGTCTCTGACTCTGTCTCTGTCTCTGCCTCTGTCTTCGTCTCTGTCTGTGTTTCTGTCTCTGACACTGTCTCTGTCTCTGTCTGTGTCTCTGTCTCTGTCTCTGTCTCTGTCTCTGTCTCTGTCTCTGTCTCTGTCTCTATCTCTGCCTCTGTCTCTGTCTCTGTCTCTGTCTCTGTCTCTGTCTCTACCTCTGTCTCTGTCTCTCTCTCTGTCTGTGTCTCTGTCTCTGTCTCGGTCTTTGTCTCCGTCTCTGTCTCTGTCTCTGTCTCTGTCTCTGTCTCTGCCTCTGTCTCAGTCTCTGCGTCTGTCTCTGTCTCTGTCTCTGTCTCTGTCTTTGTCTCTGTCTCTGTCTCTGTCTCTCTCTCTGTCTCTGTCTCTGTCTCTGTCTCTGTCTCTGTCTCTGTCTCTGTCCCTGTCTCTTCCTCTGTCTCTGTCTCCGTCTCTGTCCCTGGCTCTGTCTCTGCCTCTGTCTCCGTCTCTGTCTCTGTCTCTGTCTCTGTCTCTGTCTCTGTCTCTGTCTCTGTCTCTGTCTCTGTCTCTGTCTCTGTCTCTGTCTCTGTCTCTGTCGCAGTCTCTGTCTCTATCTCTATCTCTGTCTCTCTCTCTGTCTCTGTCTCTGTCCCTGTCTCTTCCCCTGTCTCTGTCTCCGTCTCTGTCCCTGGCTCTGTCTCTGCCTCTGTCTCCGTCTCTGTCTCTGTCTCTGTCTCTGTCTCTGTCTCTGTCTCTGTCTCTGCCCTGTCTCTATCTCTGTCTCTGTCGCTGTCTCTGTCTCCGACTCTGTCTCCGTCTCTGTCTCGGTCTCTGTTTCTGTCTCTGTCTCTGTCTCCGTCTCTGTCTCCGTATCTGTCTCTGTCTCTGCCTCTGTCTCTGTCCCCGTATCTGTCTCTGTCTCTGTCTCTGTCTCTGTCTCTGTCTCTGTCTCTGTCTCTGTCTCTGTCTCTGTCTCTGTCTCTGTCTCCGTATCTGTCTCTGTCTCTGTCTCTGTCTCTGTCTCTGTCTCTGTCTCTATTTCTGTCTCTGTCTCTGTCTCTGTCTCCGTACCTGTCTCTGTCTCTGTCTCTGTCTCCGTCTCTTTCTCTGTCTGAGACTCTGCCTTTGTCTCTGTCTCTGTCACTGTCTCTGCCTCCGTCTCTGTCTCTGTCTCTGTCTCTGTCTCTGTCTCTGTCTCTGTCTCTGTCTCTGTCTCTGTCTCTGTCTCCGTATCTGTCTCTGTCTCTGTCTCTGTCTCTGTCTCTGTCTCTGTCTCTGTCTCTGTCTCCGTACCTGTCTCTGTCTCTGTCTCTGTCTCCGTCTCTTTCTCTGTCTGAGACTCTGCCTTTGTCTCTGTCTCTGTCACTGTCTCTGCCTCCGTCTCTGTCTCTGTCTCTGTCTCTGTCTCTGTCTCTGTCTCTGTCTCTGTCTCTGTCTCTGTCTCTATCTCCGTCTCTGTCTCTGTCTCTGACTCTGTCTCTGTCTCTGTCTCTGTCTCTGTCTCTGCCTCTGCCTCTGTCTCTGCCTCTGTCTCTGTCTCTGTCTCTGCCTGTGTCTCTGCCTCTGTCCCTGTCTCCGTCTCTGTCTCTGTCTCTGTCTCTGTCTCTGTCTCTGTCTCCGTCTCTGTCTCTGTCTCTGTCTCTGTCTCTGTCTCTGTCTCTGTCTCTGTCTCTGTCTCTGCCTCTGTCTCTGTCTCTGTCTCTGTCTCTGTCTCTGTCTCTGTCACTGCCTCTGTCTCTGTCTCTGTCTCTCTCTGTCGCTGTCTCTTCCTCTGTCTCTGTCTCCGTCTCTGTCCCTGGCTCTGTCTCTGCCTCTGTCTCCGTCTCTGTCTCTGTCTCTGTCTCTGTCTCTGTCTCTGTCTCTGTCTCTGTCTCTGTCCTTGTCTCTGTCTCTGTCTCTGTCTCTATCTCTGTCTCTGTCTCTGTCTCTGTCTCTGTCTCTGTCTCTGTCTCTGTCTCTGTCTCTGTCTCTGTCTCTGTCTCTGTCTCTGTCTCTGTCTCTGTCTCTGTCTCTGTCTCTGTCTCTGTCTTTGTCTCTGTCTCTGTCTCCGACGCTGTCTCCGTCTCTGTCTCGGTCTCTGTTTCTGTCTCTGTCTCTGTCTCCGCCTCTGTCTCCGTATCTGTCTCTGTCTCTGCCTCTGTCTCTGTCCCCGTATCTGTCTCTGTCTCTTTCTCTGTCTCTGTCTCTGTCTCTGTCTCTGTCTCCGTCTCTGTCTCGGTCTCTGTCTCTGTCTCTGTCTCTGTTTCTGTCTCTGTCTCTGTCTTTGTCTCTGTCTCTGTCTCTATCTCTGTCTCTGTCTCTGTCTCTGTCTCCGTCTCTGTCTCTGTCTCTGTCTCTGTCTCTGTCTCTGTCTCTGTCTCTGTCTCTGTCTCTGTCTCTGTCTCAGTCTTTGTCTCCGTCTCTGTCTCTGTCTCTGTCTCTGTCTCTGTCTCTGTCTCTGTCTCTATCTCTGTCTCTGTCTCTGTCTCTGTCTCTGTCTCTGCCCTGTCTCTATCTCTGTCTCTGTCGCTGTCTCTGCCCCTGTCTCTTTCGCTGTCTCTGCCTCTGTCTCAGTCCCTGCGTCTGTCTCCGTCTTTGTCTCCGTCTCTGTCTCTGTCTCTGTCTCTGTCTCTGCCTCTGTCGCTCTCTCTCCCTCTGTCTCTGTCTCTGTCTCTGTCTGTATCTCTGCCTCTGTCTCTGTCTCTGTCTGTGTCTCTGTCTCTGTCTCTGTCTCTGTCTCTGTCACTGTCTCTGTCTCTGTCTCTGTCTCTGCCTCCATCTCTGTGTCTGTCTCTGCCTCTGTCTCTGCCTCTGTCTCTGTCTCTGTCACTGTCTCTGTCTCTGTCTCTGTCTCTGCCTCCGTCTCTGTGTCTGTCTCTGCCTCTGTCTCTGTCTCTGCCTCTGTCTCTGTCTCTGTCTCCACCTCTGTCTCTGTCTCTCTCTCTGTCTGTGTCTCTGTCTCTGTCCCGGTCTTTGTCTCCGTCTCTGTCTCTGTCTTTGTCTCCGTCTCTGTCTCTGTCTCTGTCTCTGTCTCTGTCTCTGTCTCTGTCTCTGGATATGTCTCTGCCTCTGTCTCTGTCTCTGTCTCTGTCTCTATCTCTGCCTCTGTCTCTGTCTCTGCCTCTGTCTCTGTCTCTGTCTCCACCTCTGTCTCTGTCTCTCTCTCTGTCTGTGTCTCTGTCTCTGTCCCGGTCTTTGTCTCCGTCTCTGTCTCTGTCTTTGTCTCCGTCTCTGTCTCTGTCTCTGTCTCTGTCTCTGTCTCTGTCTCTGTCTCTGTCTCTCTCTCTGTCTGTGTCTCTGTCTCTGTCCCGGTCTTTGTCTCCGTCTCTGTCTCTGTCTTTGTCTCCGTCTCCGTCTCTGTCTCTGTCTCTGTCTCTGTCTCTGTCTCTGTGTCTGTCTCTGTCTCTGTCTCCGTCTCTGTCTCTGTCTCTGCCTCTGTCTCTGCCTCTGTCTCTGTCTCTGTCTCTGTCTCTGTCTCTGTCTCTGTCTCTGTCTCTGTCTCTGTCTCTGTCTCTGTCTCTGTCTCTGTCTTTGTCTCTGTCTCTGTCTCCGACTCTGTCTCCGTCTCTGTCTCGGTCTCTGTTTCTGCCTCTGTCTCTGTCTCCGTCTCTGTCTCCGTATCTGCCTCTGTCTCTGTCTCTGTCTCTGTCTCTGTCTCTGTCTCCGTCTCTGTCTCGGTCTCTGTCTCTGTCTCTGTCTCTGTTTCTGTCTCTGTCTCTGTCTTTGTCTCTGTCTCTGTCTCTGTCTCTATCTCTGTCTCTGTCTCTGTCTCTGTCTCCGTCTCTGTCTCTGTCTCTGTCTCTGTCTCTGTCTCTGTCTCTGTCTCTGTCTCTGTCTCAGTCTTTGTCTCCGTCTCTGTCTCTGTCTCTGTCTCTGTCTCTGTCTCTGTCTCTGTCTCTGTCTCTGTCTCTGTCTCTGTCTCTGTCTCTGTCTCCGTCTCTGCCCTGTCTCTATCTCTGTCTCTGTCGCTGTCTCTGCCCCTGTCTCTTTCGCTGTCTCTGCCTCTGTCTCAGTCCCTGCGTCTGTCTCCGTCTTTGTCTCCGTCTCTGTCTCTGTCTCTGTCTCTGTCTCTGCCTCTGTCGCTCTCTCTCCCTCTGTCTCTGTCTCTGTCTCTGTCTGTATCTCTGCCTCTGTCTCTGTCTCTGTCTGTGTCTCTGTCTCTGTCTCTGTCACTGTCTCTGTCTCTGTCTCTGTCTCTGCCTCCATCTCTGTGTCTGTCTCTGCCTCTGTCTCTGTCTCTGTCTCTGTCACTGTCTCTGTCTCTGTCTCTGTCTCTGCCTCCGTCTCTGTGTCTGTCTCTGCCTCTGTCTCCGCCTCTGTCTCTGTCTCTGTGTCTCTGTCTCTGCATCTCTGTCTCTGTGTATCCGTCTCTGTGTCTCTGCCTCTGTCATTATGTCTCGGTCTCTGTAAATCTCTCTGTCTCTGTCTCTGTGTCTCTGTCTCTGGGTCTCTGTCTGAGTGTCTCTACCTCTGTCTCTTTGTCTCTGTATCAGTTTCTCTGCCTCCGTGCCTATGTCACTGTGTCTCTGTCTCTGTCTCTGTCTCTGTCTCTGTCTCTGTCTCTGTCTCTGTCTCTGTCTCTGTCTCTGTCTCTGTCTCTGTCGCTGTCTCTCCCTCTGTCTCTGTCTCTGTCTCCGTCCCTGGATATGTCTCTGCCTCTGTCTCTGTCTCTGTCTCTGTCTCTATCTCTGCCTCTGTCTCTGTCTCTGCCTCTGTCTCTGTCTCTGTCTCCACCTCTGTCTCTGTCTCTCTCTCTGTCTGTGTCTCTGTCTCTGTCCCGGTCTTTGTCTCCGTCTCTGTCTCTGTCTTTGTCTCCATCTCTGTCTCTGTCTCTGTCTCTGTCTCTGTCTCTGTCTCTGTCTCTGTCTCTCTCTGTCTGTGTCTCTGTCTCTGTCCCGGTCTTTGTCTCCGTCTCTGTCTCTGTCTTTGTCTCCGTCTCCGTCTCTGTCTCTGTCTCTGTCTCTGTCTCTGTCTCTGTCTCTGTCTCTGTCTCTGTCTCTGTCTCTGTCTCTCTCTCTGTCTCTGTCTCTGTCTCTGTCTCTGTCTCTGTCGCTGTCTCTGTCTCTGTCTCTATCTCTGTCTCTGTCTCTGTCTCTGTCTCTGTCCCTGTCTCTTCCTCTGTCTCTGTCTCCGTCTCTGTCCCTGGCTCTGTCTCTGCCTCTGTCTCCGTCTCTGTCTCTGTCTCTGTCTCTGTCTCTGTCTCTGTCTCTGTCTCTGTCTCTGCCCTGTCTCTATCTCTGTCTCTGTCGCTGTCTCTGCCCCTGTCTCTGTCGCTGTCTCTGCCTCTGTCTCAGTCCCTGCGTCTGTCTCCGTCTTTGTCTCCGTCTCTGTCTCTGTCTCTGACTCTGTCTCTGCCTCTGTCGCTCTCTCTCCCTCTGTATCTTTCTCTGTCTCTGTCTCTATCTCTGCCTCTGTCTCTGTCTCTGTCTCTGTCTCTGTCTCTGTCTCTACCTCTGTCTCTGTCTCTCTCTCTGTCTGTGTCTCTGTCTCTGTCTCTGTCTCAGTCTCTGTCTCTGTCTCTGTCTCTGTCTCTGTCCCTGTCTCTTTCTCTGCCTCTGTCTCTGTCTCTGTCTCTGTCTCTGTCTCTGTCTCTGTCTCTGTCTCTGTCTCTGTCTCTGTCTCCGTCTCTGTCTCTGTCTCTGTCTCTGACTCTGCCTCTGTCTCTGTCCCCGTATCTGTCTCTGTCTCTGTTTCTGTCTCTGTCTCTGTCTCTGTCCCTGCCTGTGTCTCTGCCTCTGTCTCCGTCTCTGTCACTGTCTCTATCTCTGTCTCTATCTCCGTCTCTGTCCCTGTCTCCGTCTCTGTCTCTGTCTCTGCCTCTGTCTCTGCCTCTGTCTCTGTCTCTGTCTCTGTCTCTGTCTCTGTCTCTGTCTCTGTCTCTGTCTCTGCCTCTGTCTCTGTCTCTGTCTCTGTCTCTGTCTCTGTCTCTGTCTCTGTCTCTGTCTCTGTCTCTGTCTCTGTCTCGGTCTCTGTCTCTGTCTCTGTCTCTGTTTCTGTCTCTGTCTCTGTCTTTGTCTCTGTCTCTGTCTCTATCTCTGTCTCTGTCTCTGTCTCTGTCTCTGTCTCTGTCTCTGTCTCTGTCTCTGCCCTGTCTCTATCTCTGTCTCTGTCGCTGTCTCTGCCCCTGTCTCTTTCGCTGTCTCTGCCTCTGTCTCAGTCCCTGCGTCTGTCTCCGTCTTTGTCTCCGTCTCTGTCTCTGTCTCTGTCTCTGTCTCTCCCTCTGTCGCTCTCTCTCCCTCTGTCTCTGTCTCTGTCTCTGTCTCTATCTCTGCCTCTGTCTCTGTCTCTGTCTGTGTCTCTGTCTCTGTCTCTGTCACTGTCTCTGTCTCTGTCTCTGTCTCTGCCTCCATCTCTGTGCCTGTCTCTGCCTCTGTCTCTGTCTCTGTCTCTGTCACTGCCTCTGTCTCTGTCTCTGTCTCTGCCACCGTCTCTGTGTCTGTCTCTGCCTCTGTCTCCGCCTCTGTCTCCGTCTCTGTGTCTCTGTCTCTGCATCTCTGTCTCTGTGTATCCGTCTCTGTGTCTCTGCCTCCGTCATTATGTCTCGGTCTCTGTGAATCTCTCTGTCTCTGTCTCTGTGTCTCTGTCTCTGGGTCTCTGTCTGAGTGTCTCTGCCTCTGTCTCTTTGTCTCTGTATCAGTTTCTCTGCCTCCGTACCTATGTCTCTGTGTCTCTGTCTCTGTCTCTGTCTCCGTCTCTATCTCTGTCTCTGTCTCTGTCTCTGTCTCTGTCTCTGTCTCTGTCTCTGCCCTGTCTCTATCTCTGTCTCTGTCGCTGTCTCTGCCCCTGTCTCTTTCGCTGTCTCTGCCTCTGTCTCAGTCCCTGCGTCTGTCTCCGTCTTTGTCTCCGTCTCTGTCTCTGTCTCTGTCTCTGTCTCTGTCTCTGCCTCTGTCGCTCTCTCTCCCTCTGTCTCTGTCTCTGTCTCTGTCTCTATCTCTGCCTCTGTCTCTGTCTCTGTCTGTGTCTCTGTCTCTGTCTCTGTCACTGTCTCTGTCTCTGTCTCTGTCTCTGCCTCCGTCTCTGTGCCTGTCTCTGCCTCTGTCTCTGTCTCTGTCTCTGTCACTGTCTCTGTCTCTGTCTCTGTCTCTGCCACCGTCTCTGTGTCTGTCTCTGCCTCTGTCTCCGCCTCTGTCTCTGTCTCTGTGTCTCTGTCTCTGCATCTCTGTCTCTGTGTATCCGTCTCTGTGTCTCTGCCTCTGTCATTATGTCTCGGTCTCTGTGAATCTCTCTGTCTCTGTCTCTGTGTCTCTGTCTCTGGGTCTCTGTCTGAGTGTCTCTGCCTCTGTCTCTTTGTCTCTGTATCAGTTTCTCTGCCTCCGTGCCTATGTCTCTGTGTCTCTGTCTCTGTCTCTGTCTCTGTCTCTGTCACTGTCTCTGTCTCTGTCTCTGTCTCTGCCACCGTCTCTGTGTCTGTCTCTGCCTCTGTCTCCGCCTCTGTCTCTGTCTCTGTGTCTCTATCTCTGCATCTCTGTCTCTGTGTATCCGTCTCTGTGTCTCTGCCTCTGTCATTATGTCTCGGTCTCTGTGAATCTCTCTGTCTCTGTCTCTGTGTCTCTGTCTCTGGGTCTCTGTCTGAGTGTCTCTGCCTCTGTCTCTTTGTCTCTGTATCAGTTTCTCTGCCTCCGTGCCTATGTCTCTGTGTCTCTGTCTCTGTCTCTGTCTCCGTCTCTGTCTCTGTCTCTGCCTCTATCTCTGTCCCCGTATCTGTCTCTGTCTCTGTTTCTGTCTCTGTCTCTGTCTCTGTCCCTGCCTGTGTCTCTGCCTCTGTCTCCGACTCTGTCTCTGTCTCTGTCTCTATCTCCGTCTCTGTCTCTGTCTCTGACACTGTCTCTGTCTCTGCCTCCACCTCTGTCTCTGTCTCTCTCTCTGTCTGTGTCTCTGTCTCTGTCTCTGTCTCAGTCTCTGTCTCTGTCTCTGTCTCTGTCTCTGTCTCTGTCTCTGTCTCTGTCTCTGTCTCTGTCTCTGTCTCTGTCTCTGTCTCTGTCTCTGTCTCTGTCGCTGTCTCTCCCTCTGTCTCTGTCTCTGTCTCCGTCCCTGGATATGTCTCTGCCTCTGTCTCTGTCTCTGTCTCTGTCTCTATCTCTGCCTCTGTCTCTGTCTCTGCCTCTGTCTCTGTCTCTGTCTCCACCTCTGTCTCTGTCTCTCTCTCTGTCTGTGTCTCTGTCTCTGTCCCGGTCTTTGTCTCCGTCTCTGTCTCTGTCTTTGTCTCCATCTCTGTCTCTGTCTCTGTCTCTGTCTCTGTCTCTGTCTCTGTCTCTGTCTCTCTCTCTGTCTGTGTCTCTGTCTCTGTCCCGGTCTTTGTCTCCGTCTCTGTCTCTGTCTTTGTCTCCGTCTCCGTCTCTGTCTCTGTCTCTGTCTCTGTCTCTGTCTCTGTCTCTGTCTCTGTCTCTGTCTCTGTCTCTGTCTCTCTCTCTGTCTCTGTCTCTGTCTCTGTCTCTGTCTCTGTCGCTGTCTCTGTCTCTGTCTCTATCTCTGTCTCTGTCTCTGTCTCTGTCTCTGTCCCTGTCTCTTCCTCTGTCTCTGTCTCCGTCTCTGTCCCTGGCTCTGTCTCTGCCTCTGTCTCCGTCTCTGTCTCTGTCTCTGTCTCTGTCTCTGTCTCTGTCTCTGTCTCTGTCTCTGCCCTGTCTCTATCTCTGTCTCTGTCGCTGTCTCTGCCCCTGTCTCTGTCGCTGTCTCTGCCTCTGTCTCAGTCCCTGCGTCTGTCTCCGTCTTTGTCTCCGTCTCTGTCTCTGTCTCTGACTCTGTCTCTGCCTCTGTCGCTCTCTCTCCCTCTGTATCTTTCTCTGTCTCTGTCTCTATCTCTGCCTCTGTCTCTGTCTCTGTCTCTGTCTCTGTCTCTGTCTCTACCTCTGTCTCTGTCTCTCTCTCTGTCTGTGTCTCTGTCTCTGTCTCTGTCTCAGTCTCTGTCTCTGTCTCTGTCTCTGTCTCTGTCCCTGTCTCTTTCTCTGCCTCTGTCTCTGTCTCTGTCTCTGTCTCTGTCTCTGTCTCTGTCTCTGTCTCTGTCTCTGTCTCTGTCTCCGTCTCTGTCTCTGTCTCTGTCTCTGACTCTGCCTCTGTCTCTGTCCCCGTATCTGTCTCTGTCTCTGTTTCTGTCTCTGTCTCTGTCTCTGTCCCTGCCTGTGTCTCTGCCTCTGTCTCCGTCTCTGTCACTGTCTCTATCTCTGTCTCTATCTCCGTCTCTGTCCCTGTCTCCGTCTCTGTCTCTGTCTCTGCCTCTGTCTCTGCCTCTGTCTCTGTCTCTGTCTCTGTCTCTGTCTCTGTCTCTGTCTCTGTCTCTGTCTCTGCCTCTGTCTCTGTCTCTGTCTCTGTCTCTGTCTCTGTCTCTGTCTCTGTCTCTGTCTCTGTCTCTGTCTCTGTCTCGGTCTCTGTCTCTGTCTCTGTCTCTGTTTCTGTCTCTGTCTCTGTCTTTGTCTCTGTCTCTGTCTCTATCTCTGTCTCTGTCTCTGTCTCTGTCTCTGTCTCTGTCTCTGTCTCTGCCCTGTCTCTATCTCTGTCTCTGTCGCTGTCTCTGCCCCTGTCTCTTTCGCTGTCTCTGCCTCTGTCTCAGTCCCTGCGTCTGTCTCCGTCTTTGTCTCCGTCTCTGTCTCTGTCTCTGTCTCTGTCTCTCCCTCTGTCGCTCTCTCTCCCTCTGTCTCTGTCTCTGTCTCTGTCTCTATCTCTGTCGCTCTCTCTGTCTCTGTCTGTGTCTCTGTCTCTGTCTCTGTCACTGTCTCTGTCTCTGTCTCTGTCTCTGCCTCCATCTCTGTGCCTGTCTCTGCCTCTGTCTCTGTCTCTGTCTCTGTCACTGCCTCTGTCTCTGTCTCTGTCTCTGCCACCGTCTCTGTGTCTGTCTCTGCCTCTGTCTCCGCCTCTGTCTCTGTCTCTGTGTCTCTGTCTCTGCATCTCTGTCTCTGTGTATCCGTCTCTGTGTCTCTGCCTCTGTCATTATGTCTCGGTCTCTGTGAATCTCTCTGTCTCTGTCTCTGTGTCTCTGTCTCTGGGTCTCTGTCTGAGTGTCTCTGCCTCTGTCTCTTTGTCTCTGTATCAGTTTCTCTGCCTCCGTACCTATGTCTCTGTGTCTCTGTCTCTGTCTCTGTCTCCGTCTCTATCTCTGTCTCTGTCTCTGTCTCTGTCTCTGTCTCTGTCTCTGTCTCTGCCCTGTCTCTATCTCTGTCTCTGTCGCTGTCTCTGCCCCTGTCTCTTTCGCTGTCTCTGCCTCTGTCTCAGTCCCTGCGTCTGTCTCCGTCTTTGTCTCCGTCTCTGTCTCTGTCTCTGTCTCTGTCTCTGTCTCTGCCTCTGTCGCTCTCTCTCCCTCTGTCTCTGTCTCTGTCTCTGTCTCTATCTCTGCCTCTGTCTCTGTCTCTGTCTGTGTCTCTGTCTCTGTCTCTGTCACTGTCTCTGTCTCTGTCTCTGTCTCTGCCTCCGTCTCTGTGCCTGTCTCTGCCTCTGTCTCTGTCTCTGTCTCTGTCACTGTCTCTGTCTCTGTCTCTGTCTCTGCCACCGTCTCTGTGTCTGTCTCTGCCTCTGTCTCCGCCTCTGTCTCTGTCTCTGTGTCTCTGTCTCTGCATCTCTGTCTCTGTGTATCCGTCTCTGTGTCTCTGCCTCTGTCATTATGTCTCGGTCTCTGTGAATCTCTCTGTCTCTGTCTCTGTGTCTCTGTCTCTGGGTCTCTGTCTGAGTGTCTCTGCCTCTGTCTCTTTGTCTCTGTATCAGTTTCTCTGCCTCCGTGCCTATGTCTCTGTGTCTCTGTCTCTGTCTCTGTCTCTGTCTCTGTCACTGTCTCTGTCTCTGTCTCTGTCTCTGCCACCGTCTCTGTGTCTGTCTCTGCCTCTGTCTCCGCCTCTGTCTCTGTCTCTGTGTCTCTATCTCTGCATCTCTGTCTCTGTGTATCCGTCTCTGTGTCTCTGCCTCTGTCATTATGTCTCGGTCTCTGTGAATCTCTCTGTCTCTGTCTCTGTGTCTCTGTCTCTGGGTCTCTGTCTGAGTGTCTCTGCCTCTGTCTCTTTGTCTCTGTATCAGTTTCTCTGCCTCCGTGCCTATGTCTCTGTGTCTCTGTCTCTGTCTCTGTCTCCGTCTCTGTCTCTGTCTCTGCCTCTATCTCTGTCCCCGTATCTGTCTCTGTCTCTGTTTCTGTCTCTGTCTCTGTCTCTGTCCCTGCCTGTGTCTCTGCCTCTGTCTCCGACTCTGTCTCTGTCTCTGTCTCTATCTCCGTCTCTGTCTCTGTCTCTGACACTGTCTCTGTCTCTGCCTCTGTCTCCGTCTCTATCTGTGTTTCTGTCTCTGACACTGTCTCTGTCTCTGTCTGTGTCTCTGTCTCCGTCTCTGTCTCTGTCTCCGTCTCTGTCTCTGTCTCTGTCTCTGTCACTGTCTCTGTCTCTGTCTCTGTCTCTGCCACCGTCTCTGTGTCTGTCTCTGCCTCTGTCTCCGCCTCTGTCTCTGTCTCTGTGTCTCTGTCTCTGCATCTCTGTCTCTGTGTATCCGTCTCTGTGTCTCTGCCTCTGTCATTATGTCTCGGTCTCTGTGAATCTCTCTGTCTCTGTCTCTGTGTCTCTGTCTCTGGGTCTCTGTCTGAGTGTCTCTGCCTCTGTCTCTTTGTCTCTGTATCAGTTTCTCTGCCTCCGTGCCTATGTCTCTGTGTCTCTGTCTCTGTCTCTGTCTCCGTCTCTGTCTCTGTCTCTGCCTCTGTCTCTGTCTCTGTTTCTGTCTCTGTCTCTGTCTCTGTCCCTGCCTGTGTCTCTGCCTCTGTCTCCGACTCTGTCTCTGTCTCTGTCTCTATCTCCGTCTCTGTCTCTGTCTCTGACACTGTCTCTGTCTCTGCCTCTGTCTCCGTCTCTCTCTGTGTTTCTGTCTCTGACACTGTCTCTGTCTCTGTCTGTGTCTCTGTCTGTGTCTCTGTCTCTGTCTCTGTCTCTATCTCTGTCTCTGTCTCTGTCTCTGTCTCTGTCTCTGTCTCTGTCTCTGTCTCTGTATCTGTCTCTGTCTCTGTCTCTGTCTCTGTCTCCGTATCTGTCTCTGTCTCTGTCTCTGTCTGTGTCTCTGTCTCTGTCTCTGTCACTGTCTCTGTCTCTGTCTCTGTCTCTGCCTCCATCTCTGTGCCTGTCTCTGCCTCTGTCTCTGTCTCTGTCTCTGTCACTGTCTCTGTCTCTGTCTCTGTCTCTGCCACCGTCTCTGTGTCTGTCTCTGCCTCTGTCTCCGCCTCTGTCTCTGTCTCTGTGTCTCTGTCTCTGCATCTCTGTCTCTGTGTATCCGTCTCTGTGTCTCTGCCTCTGTCATTATGTCTCGGTCTCTGTGAATCTCTCTGTCTCTGTCTCTGTGTCTCTGTCTCTGGGTCTCTGTCTGAGTGTCTCTGCCTCTGTCTCTTTGTCTCTGTATCAGTTTCTCTGCCTCCGTGCCTATGTCTCTGTGTCTCTGTCTCTGTCTCTGTCTCTGTCTCTGTCACTGTCTCTGTCTCTGTCTCTGTCTCTGCCACCGTCTCTGTGTCTGTCTCTGCCTCTGTCTCCGCCTCTGTCTCTGTCTCTGTGTCTCTGTCTCTGCATCTCTGTCTCTGTGTATCCGTCTCTGTGTCTCTGCCTCTGTCATTATGTCTCGGTCTCTGTGAATCTCTCTGTCTCTGTCTCTGTGTCTCTGTCTCTGGGTCTCTGTCTGAGTGTCTCTGCCTCTGTCTCTTTGTCTCTGTATCAGTTTCTCTGCCTCCGTGCCTATGTCTCTGTGTATCTGTCTCTGTCTCTGTCTCCGTCTCTGTCTCTGTCTCTGCCTCTGTCTCTGTCCCCGTATCTGTCTCTGTCTCTGTTTCTGTCTCTGTCTCTGTCTCTGTCCCTGCCTGTGTCTCTGCCTCTGTCTCCGACTCTGTCTCTGTCTCTGTCTCTATCTCCGTCTCTGTCTCTGTCTCTGACACTGTCTCTGTCTCTGCCTCCACCTCTGTCTCTGTCTCTCTCTCTGTCTGTGTCTCTGTCTCTGTCTCTGTCTCAGTCTCTGTCTCTGTCTCTGTCTCTGTCTCTGTCTCTGTCTCTGTCTCTGTCTCTGTCTCTGTCTCTGTCTCTGTCTCTGTCTCTGTCTCTGTCTCTGTCGCTGTCTCTCCCTCTGTCTCTGTCTCTGTCTCCGTCCCTGGATATGTCTCTGCCTCTGTCTCTGTCTCTGTCTCTGTCTCTATCTCTGCCTCTGTCTCTGTCTCTGCCTCTGTCTCTGTCTCTGTCTCCACCTCTGTCTCTGTCTCTCTCTCTGTCTGTGTCTCTGTCTCTGTCCCGGTCTTTGTCTCCGTCTCTGTCTCTGTCTTTGTCTCCATCTCTGTCTCTGTCTCTGTCTCTGTCTCTGTCTCTGTCTCTGTCTCTGTCTCTCTCTCTGTCTGTGTCTCTGTCTCTGTCCCGGTCTTTGTCTCCGTCTCTGTCTCTGTCTTTGTCTCCGTCTCCGTCTCTGTCTCTGTCTCTGTCTCTGTCTCTGTCTCTGTCTCTGTCTCTGTCTCTGTCTCTGTCTCTGTCTCTCTCTCTGTCTCTGTCTCTGTCTCTGTCTCTGTCTCTGTCGCTGTCTCTGTCTCTGTCTCTATCTCTGTCTCTGTCTCTGTCTCTGTCTCTGTCCCTGTCTCTTCCTCTGTCTCTGTCTCCGTCTCTGTCCCTGGCTCTGTCTCTGCCTCTGTCTCCGTCTCTGTCTCTGTCTCTGTCTCTGTCTCTGTCTCTGTCTCTGTCTCTGTCTCTGCCCTGTCTCTATCTCTGTCTCTGTCGCTGTCTCTGCCCCTGTCTCTGTCGCTGTCTCTGCCTCTGTCTCAGTCCCTGCGTCTGTCTCCGTCTTTGTCTCCGTCTCTGTCTCTGTCTCTGACTCTGTCTCTGCCTCTGTCGCTCTCTCTCCCTCTGTATCTTTCTCTGTCTCTGTCTCTATCTCTGCCTCTGTCTCTGTCTCTGTCTCTGTCTCTGTCTCTGTCTCTACCTCTGTCTCTGTCTCTCTCTCTGTCTGTGTCTCTGTCTCTGTCTCTGTCTCAGTCTCTGTCTCTGTCTCTGTCTCTGTCTCTGTCCCTGTCTCTTTCTCTGCCTCTGTCTCTGTCTCTGTCTCTGTCTCTGTCTCTGTCTCTGTCTCTGTCTCTGTCTCTGTCTCTGTCTCCGTCTCTGTCTCTGTCTCTGTCTCTGACTCTGCCTCTGTCTCTGTCCCCGTATCTGTCTCTGTCTCTGTTTCTGTCTCTGTCTCTGTCTCTGTCCCTGCCTGTGTCTCTGCCTCTGTCTCCGTCTCTGTCACTGTCTCTATCTCTGTCTCTATCTCCGTCTCTGTCCCTGTCTCCGTCTCTGTCTCTGTCTCTGCCTCTGTCTCTGCCTCTGTCTCTGTCTCTGTCTCTGTCTCTGTCTCTGTCTCTGTCTCTGTCTCTGTCTCTGCCTCTGTCTCTGTCTCTGTCTCTGTCTCTGTCTCTGTCTCTGTCTCTGTCTCTGTCTCTGTCTCTGTCTCTGTCTCGGTCTCTGTCTCTGTCTCTGTCTCTGTTTCTGTCTCTGTCTCTGTCTTTGTCTCTGTCTCTGTCTCTATCTCTGTCTCTGTCTCTGTCTCTGTCTCTGTCTCTGTCTCTGTCTCTGCCCTGTCTCTATCTCTGTCTCTGTCGCTGTCTCTGCCCCTGTCTCTTTCGCTGTCTCTGCCTCTGTCTCAGTCCCTGCGTCTGTCTCCGTCTTTGTCTCCGTCTCTGTCTCTGTCTCTGTCTCTGTCTCTCCCTCTGTCGCTCTCTCTCCCTCTGTCTCTGTCTCTGTCTCTGTCTCTATCTCTGTCGCTCTCTCTGTCTCTGTCTGTGTCTCTGTCTCTGTCTCTGTCACTGTCTCTGTCTCTGTCTCTGTCTCTGCCTCCATCTCTGTGCCTGTCTCTGCCTCTGTCTCTGTCTCTGTCTCTGTCACTGCCTCTGTCTCTGTCTCTGTCTCTGCCACCGTCTCTGTGTCTGTCTCTGCCTCTGTCTCCGCCTCTGTCTCTGTCTCTGTGTCTCTGTCTCTGCATCTCTGTCTCTGTGTATCCGTCTCTGTGTCTCTGCCTCTGTCATTATGTCTCGGTCTCTGTGAATCTCTCTGTCTCTGTCTCTGTGTCTCTGTCTCTGGGTCTCTGTCTGAGTGTCTCTGCCTCTGTCTCTTTGTCTCTGTATCAGTTTCTCTGCCTCCGTACCTATGTCTCTGTGTCTCTGTCTCTGTCTCTGTCTCCGTCTCTATCTCTGTCTCTGTCTCTGTCTCTGTCTCTGTCTCTGTCTCTGTCTCTGCCCTGTCTCTATCTCTGTCTCTGTCGCTGTCTCTGCCCCTGTCTCTTTCGCTGTCTCTGCCTCTGTCTCAGTCCCTGCGTCTGTCTCCGTCTTTGTCTCCGTCTCTGTCTCTGTCTCTGTCTCTGTCTCTGTCTCTGCCTCTGTCGCTCTCTCTCCCTCTGTCTCTGTCTCTGTCTCTGTCTCTATCTCTGCCTCTGTCTCTGTCTCTGTCTGTGTCTCTGTCTCTGTCTCTGTCACTGTCTCTGTCTCTGTCTCTGTCTCTGCCTCCGTCTCTGTGCCTGTCTCTGCCTCTGTCTCTGTCTCTGTCTCTGTCACTGTCTCTGTCTCTGTCTCTGTCTCTGCCACCGTCTCTGTGTCTGTCTCTGCCTCTGTCTCCGCCTCTGTCTCTGTCTCTGTGTCTCTGTCTCTGCATCTCTGTCTCTGTGTATCCGTCTCTGTGTCTCTGCCTCTGTCATTATGTCTCGGTCTCTGTGAATCTCTCTGTCTCTGTCTCTGTGTCTCTGTCTCTGGGTCTCTGTCTGAGTGTCTCTGCCTCTGTCTCTTTGTCTCTGTATCAGTTTCTCTGCCTCCGTGCCTATGTCTCTGTGTCTCTGTCTCTGTCTCTGTCTCTGTCTCTGTCACTGTCTCTGTCTCTGTCTCTGTCTCTGCCACCGTCTCTGTGTCTGTCTCTGCCTCTGTCTCCGCCTCTGTCTCTGTCTCTGTGTCTCTATCTCTGCATCTCTGTCTCTGTGTATCCGTCTCTGTGTCTCTGCCTCTGTCATTATGTCTCGGTCTCTGTGAATCTCTCTGTCTCTGTCTCTGTGTCTCTGTCTCTGGGTCTCTGTCTGAGTGTCTCTGCCTCTGTCTCTTTGTCTCTGTATCAGTTTCTCTGCCTCCGTGCCTATGTCTCTGTGTCTCTGTCTCTGTCTCTGTCTCCGTCTCTGTCTCTGTCTCTGCCTCTATCTCTGTCCCCGTATCTGTCTCTGTCTCTGTTTCTGTCTCTGTCTCTGTCTCTGTCCCTGCCTGTGTCTCTGCCTCTGTCTCCGACTCTGTCTCTGTCTCTGTCTCTATCTCCGTCTCTGTCTCTGTCTCTGACACTGTCTCTGTCTCTGCCTCTGTCTCCGTCTCTATCTGTGTTTCTGTCTCTGACACTGTCTCTGTCTCTGTCTGTGTCTCTGTCTCCGTCTCTGTCTCTGTCTCCGTCTCTGTCTCTGTCTCTGTCTCTGTCACTGTCTCTGTCTCTGTCTCTGTCTCTGCCACCGTCTCTGTGTCTGTCTCTGCCTCTGTCTCCGCCTCTGTCTCTGTCTCTGTGTCTCTGTCTCTGCATCTCTGTCTCTGTGTATCCGTCTCTGTGTCTCTGCCTCTGTCATTATGTCTCGGTCTCTGTGAATCTCTCTGTCTCTGTCTCTGTGTCTCTGTCTCTGGGTCTCTGTCTGAGTGTCTCTGCCTCTGTCTCTTTGTCTCTGTATCAGTTTCTCTGCCTCCGTGCCTATGTCTCTGTGTCTCTGTCTCTGTCTCTGTCTCCGTCTCTGTCTCTGTCTCTGCCTCTGTCTCTGTCTCTGTTTCTGTCTCTGTCTCTGTCTCTGTCCCTGCCTGTGTCTCTGCCTCTGTCTCCGACTCTGTCTCTGTCTCTGTCTCTATCTCCGTCTCTGTCTCTGTCTCTGACACTGTCTCTGTCTCTGCCTCTGTCTCCGTCTCTCTCTGTGTTTCTGTCTCTGACACTGTCTCTGTCTCTGTCTGTGTCTCTGTCTGTGTCTCTGTCTCTGTCTCTGTCTCTATCTCTGTCTCTGTCTCTGTCTCTGTCTCTGTCTCTGTCTCTGTCTCTGTCTCTGTATCTGTCTCTGTCTCTGTCTCTGTCTCTGTCTCCGTATCTGTCTCTGTCTCTGTCTCTGTCTGTGTCTCTGTCTCTGTCTCTGTCACTGTCTCTGTCTCTGTCTCTGTCTCTGCCTCCATCTCTGTGCCTGTCTCTGCCTCTGTCTCTGTCTCTGTCTCTGTCACTGTCTCTGTCTCTGTCTCTGTCTCTGCCACCGTCTCTGTGTCTGTCTCTGCCTCTGTCTCCGCCTCTGTCTCTGTCTCTGTGTCTCTGTCTCTGCATCTCTGTCTCTGTGTATCCGTCTCTGTGTCTCTGCCTCTGTCATTATGTCTCGGTCTCTGTGAATCTCTCTGTCTCTGTCTCTGTGTCTCTGTCTCTGGGTCTCTGTCTGAGTGTCTCTGCCTCTGTCTCTTTGTCTCTGTATCAGTTTCTCTGCCTCCGTGCCTATGTCTCTGTGTCTCTGTCTCTGTCTCTGTCTCTGTCTCTGTCACTGTCTCTGTCTCTGTCTCTGTCTCTGCCACCGTCTCTGTGTCTGTCTCTGCCTCTGTCTCCGCCTCTGTCTCTGTCTCTGTGTCTCTGTCTCTGCATCTCTGTCTCTGTGTATCCGTCTCTGTGTCTCTGCCTCTGTCATTATGTCTCGGTCTCTGTGAATCTCTCTGTCTCTGTCTCTGTGTCTCTGTCTCTGGGTCTCTGTCTGAGTGTCTCTGCCTCTGTCTCTTTGTCTCTGTATCAGTTTCTCTGCCTCCGTGCCTATGTCTCTGTGTATCTGTCTCTGTCTCTGTCTCCGTCTCTGTCTCTGTCTCTGCCTCTGTCTCTGTCCCCGTATCTGTCTCTGTCTCTGTTTCTGTCTCTGTCTCTGTCTCTGTCCCTGCCTGTGTCTCTGCCTCTGTCTCCGACTCTGTCTCTGTCTCTGTCTCTATCTCCGTCTCTGTCTCTGTCTCTGACACTGTCTCTGTCTCTGCCTCTGTCTCCGTCTCTCTCTGTGTTTCTGTCTCTGACACTGTCTCTGTCTCTGTCTGTGTCTCTGTCTGTGTCTCTGTCTCTGTCTCTGTCTCTATCTCTGTCTCTGTCTCTGTCTCTGTCTCTGTCTCTGTCTCTGTCTCTGTCTCTGTATCTGTCTCTGTCTCTGTCTCTGTCTCTGTCTCCGTATCTGTCTCTGTCTCTGTCTCTGTCTCTGTCTCTGTCTCTGTCTCTGTCTCTGTCTCTGTCTCTCTCTCTGTCTCCGTCTCTGTTTCTGTCTCTGTCTCTGTCTTTGTCTCTGTCTCTGTCTCTATCTCTATCTCTGTCTCTGTCTCTGTCTCCGTCTCTGTCTCTGTCTCCGTCTCTGTCTCTGTCTCTGTCTCTGTCTCTGTCTCAGTCTTTGTCTCCGTCTCTGTCTCTGTCTCTGTCTCTGTCTCTGTCTCTGTCTCTGTCTCTGTCTCTGTCTCTGTCTCTGCCCTGTCTCTATCTCTGTCTCTGTCGCTGTCTCTGCCCCTGTCTCTTTCGCTGTCTCTGCCTCTGTCTCAGTCCCTGCGTCTGTCTCCGTCTTTGTCTCCGTCTCTGTCTCTGTCTCTGTCTCTGTCTCTGCCTCTGTCGCTCTCTCTCCCTCTGTCTCTGTCTCTGTCTCTGTCTCTATCTCTGCCTCTGTCTCTGTCTCTGTCTGTGTCTCTGTCTCTGTCTCTGTCACTGTCTCTGTCTCTGTCTCTGTCTCTGCCTCCATCTCTGTGCCTGTCTCTGCCTCTGTCTCTGTCTCTGTCTCTGTCACTGTCTCTGTCTCTGTCTCTGTCTCTGCCTCCGTCTCTGTGTCTGTCTCTGCCTCTGTCTCCGCCTCTGTCTCTGTCTCTGTGTCTCTGTCTCTGCATCTCTGTCTCTGTGTATCCGTCTCTGTGTCTCTGCCTCTGTCATTATGTCTCGGTCTCTGTGAATCTCTCTGTCTCTGTCTCTGTGTCTCTGTCTCTGGGTCTCTGTCTGAGTGTCTCTGCCTCTGTCTCTTTGTCTCTGTATCAGTTTCTCTGCCTCCGTGCCTATGTCTCTGTGTCTCTGTCTCTGTCTCTGTCTCTGTCTCTGTCTCTGTCTCTGTCTCTGTCTCTGTCTCTGTCTCTGTCTCTGTCTCTGTCGCTGTCTCTCCCTCTGTCTCTGTCTCTGTCTCCGTCCCTGGATATGTCTCTGCCTCTGTCTCCGTCTCTGTCTCTGTCTCCGTCTCTGTCTCTGTCTCTGGCTCTGTCTGTGTCTTTGTCTCTGTCTCTGTCTCCGTCCCTGTCTCTGCCGCTGTCTCTGTCTCTGTCTCTGTCTCCGTCTCCGTCTCTGTCTCTGTCTCTGCCTCTGTCTCTGTCCCCGTATCTGTCTCTGTCTCTGTTTCTGTTTCTGTCTCTGTCTCTGTCTCTGTCCCTGCCTGTGTCTCTGCCTCTGTCTCCGACTCTGTCTCTGTCTCTGTCTCTATCTCCCTCTCTGTCTCTGTCTCTGACACTGTCTCTGTCTCTGCCTCTGTCTCCGTCTCTCTCTGTGTTTCTGTCTCTGACACTGTCTCTGTCTCTGTCTGTGTCTCTGTCTGTGTCTCTGTCTCTGTCTCTGTCTCTATCTCTGTCTCTGTCTCTGCCTCTGTCTCTGTCTCTGTCTCTGTCTCTGTCTCTGTCTCTGTCTCTGTCTCTGTCTCTGTCTCTGTCTCTGTCTCTGTCTGTGTCTCTGTCTCTGTCTCTGTCTCTGTCTCTGTCTCTGTCTCTGTCTCTGTCTCTGTCTCTGACTCTGTCTCCGTCTCTGTCTCTGTCTCTGTCTCTGTCTCTGCCTCTGTCTCTGTCTCTGTCTCTGTCTCCGTCCCTGCCTCTGTCTCTGTCTCTGTCTTTGTCTGTGTCTGTGTCTCTGTCTCTGTCCCTGTCTCTGTCTCTGTCTCTGCCCTGTCTCTATCTCTGTCTCTGTCGCTGTCTCTGCCCCTGTCTCTGTCGCTGTCTCTGCCTCTGTCTCAGTCCCTGCGTCTGTCTCCGTCTTTGTCTCCGTCTCTGTCTCTGTCTCTGTCTCTGTCTCTGCCTCTGTCGCTCTCTCTCCCTCTGTCTCTTTCTCTGTCTCTGTCTCTATCTCTGCCTCTGTTTCTGTCTCTGTCTCTGTCTCTGTCTCTGTCTCTGTCTCTACCTCTGTCTCTGTCTCTCTCTCTGTCTGTGTCTCTGTCTCTGTCTCGGTCTTTGTCTCCGCCTCTGTCTCTGTCTCCGTCTCTGTCCCTGGCTCTGTCTCTGCCTCTGTCTCCGTCTCTGTCTCTGTCTCTGTCTCTGTCTCTGTCTCTGTCTCTGTCTCTGTCTCTGCCCTGTCTCTATCTCTGTCTCTGTCGCTGTCTCTGCCCCTGTCTCTTTCGCTGTCTCTGCCTCTGTCTCAGTCCCTGCGTCTGTCTCCGTCTTTGTCTCCGTCTATGTCTCTGTCTCTGTCTCTGTCTCTGCCTCTGTCGCCCTCTCTCCCTCTGTCTCTGTCTCTGTCTCTGTCTCTATCTCTGCCTCTGTCTCTGTCTCTGCCTCTGTCTCTGTCTCTGTCTCCACCTCTGTCTCTGTCTCTCTCTCTGTCTGTGTCTCTGTCTCTGTCCCGGTCTTAGTCTCCGTCTCTGTCTCTGTCTTTGTCTCCGTCTCTGTCTCTGTCTCTGTCTCTGTCTCTGTCTCTGTCTCTGTCTCTGTCTCTGTCTCTGTCTCTGTCTCTGTCTCTGTCTCTGTCTCTGTCTCTGTCTCTGTCTCTGTCTCTGTCTCTGTCTCTGTCGCTGTCTCTCCCCCTGTCTCTGTCTCTGCCTCTGTCTCTGTCTCTGTCTCTGTCCCTGTCTCTGTCTCTGTCTCTGTCTCTGTCTCTGTCTCTGTCTCTGTCTCTGCCTCTGTCCCTGCCTCTGTCTCAGTCTCTGTCTCTGTCTCTGTCTCTGTCTCTGTCTCTGTCTCTGTCTCTGTCTCTGTCTCTGTCTCTGTCTCTGTCTCTGTCTCTGTCTCTGTCTCTGTCTCTGTCTCTGTCTCTGTCTCTATCTCTGTCTCTGTCTCTGTCTCTGTCTCTGTCTATTCCTCTGTCTCTGTCTCCGTATCTGTCTCTGTCTCTGTTTCTGTCTCTGTCTCTGTCGCTGTCCCTGCCTGTGTCTCCGCCTCTGTCTCCGTCTCTGTCTCTGTATCTGTCTCTATCTCCGTCTCTGTCTCTGTCTCTGACTCTGTCTCTGTCTCTGCCTCTGTCTCCGTCTCTGTCTGTGTTTCTGTCTCTGACACTGTCTCTGTCTCTGTCTGTGTCTCTGCCTCTGTCTCTGTCACTGTCTCTGTCTCTGTCTCTGTCTCCGTCACTGCCTCTGTCTCTGTCTCTGTCTCTCTGTGTCGCTGTATCTTCCTCTGTCTCTGTCTCCGTCTCTGTCCCTGTCTCTGTCTCTGCCTCTGTCTCCGTCTCTGTCTCTGTCTCTGTCTCTGTCTCTGTCTCTGTCTCTGTCTCTGCCCTGTCTCTATCTCTGTCTCTGTCGCTGTCTCTGCCCCTGTCTCTTTCGCTGTCTCTGCCTCTGTCTCAGTCCCTGCGTCTGTCTCCGTCTTTGTCTCCGTCTCTGTCTCTGTCTCTGTCTCTGTCTCTGTCTCTGTCTCTGTCTCTGTCTCTGTCTCTGTCTCTGTCTCTGTCTCTATTTCTGTCTCTGTCGCTGTCTCTGCCCCTGTCTCTGTCGCTGTCTCTGCCTCTGCCTCAGTCCCTGCGTCTGTCTCCGTCTTTGTCTCCGTCTCTGTCTCTGTCTCTGTCTCTGTCTCTGCCTCTGTCGCTCTCTCTCCCTCTGTCTCTGTCTCTGTCTCTGTCTCTATCTCTGCCTCTGTCTCTGTCTCTGTCTCTGTCTCTACCTCTGTCTCTGTCTCTCTCTCTGTCTGTGTCTCTGTCTCTGTCTCGGTCTTTGTCTCCGTCTCTGTCTCTGTCTCTGTCTCTGTCTCTGTCTCTGCCTCTGTCTCAGTCTCTGCGTCTGTCTCTGTCTCTGTCTCTGTCTCTGTCTCTGTCTTTGTCTCTGTCTCTGTCTCTGTCTCTGTCTCTGTCTCTGTCTCTGTCTCTGTCTCTGTCTCTGTCTCTGTCCCTGTCTCTGTCTCTGTCCCTGTCTCTGTCTCTACCTCTGTCTCTGTCTCTCTCTCTGTCTGTGTCTCTGTCTCTGTCTCGGTCTTTGTCTCCGTCTCTGTCTCTGTCTCTGTCTCTGTCTCTGCCTCTGTCTCAGTCTCTGCGTCTGTCTCTGTCTCTGTCTCTGTCTCTGTCTTTGTCTCTGTCTCTGTCTCTGTCTCTGTCTCTGTCTCTGTCTCTGTCTCTGTCTCTGTCTCTGTCCCTGTCTCTTCCTCCGTCTCTGTCTCCGTCTCTGTCCCTGGCTCTGTCTCTGCCTCTGTCTCCGTCTCTGTCTCTGTCTCTGTCTCTGTCTCTGTCTCTGTCTCTGTCTCTGTCTCTGTCTCTGCCCTGTCTCTATCTCTGTCTCTGTCGCTGTCTCTGCCCCTGTCTCTGTCGCTGTCTCTGCCTCTGCCTCAGTCCCTGCGTCTGTCTCCGACTTTGTCTCCGTCTCTGTCTCTGTCTCTGTCTCTGTCTCTGCCTCTGTCTCTGTCCCCGTATCTGTCTCTGTCTCTGTCTCTGTCTCTGTCTCTGTCTCTGTCTCTGTCTCTGTCTCTGTCTCTGTCTCTGTCTGTGTCCCTGTCTCTTCCTCTGTCTCTCTCTCCGTCTCTGTCCCTGGCTCTGTCTCTGCCTCTGTCTCCGTCTCTGTCTCTCTCTCTGTCTGTGTCTCTGTCTCTGTCTCGGTCTTTGTCTCCGTCTCTGTCTCTGTCTCTGTCTCTGTCTCTGTCTCTGTCTCTGCCTCTGTCTCAGTCTCTGCGTCTGTCTCTGTCTCTGTCTCTGTCTCTGTCTTTGTCTCTGTCTCTGTCTCTGTCTCTGTCTCTGTCTCTGTCTCTGTCTCTGTCTCTGTCTCTGTCCCTGTCTCTTCCTCTGTCTCTGTCTCCGTCTCTGTCCCTGGCTCTGTCTCCGCCTCTGTCTCCGTCTCTGTCTCTGTCTCTGTCTCTGTCTCTGTCTCTGTCTCTGTCTCTGTCTCTGTCTCTGTCTCTGTCTCTGTCTCTGTCTCTGTCTCTGTCTCTGTCTCTGTCTCTGTCTCTGTCTCTGTCTCTGTCTCTGTCTCTGTCTCTGTCTCTGTCGCTGTCTCTGTCTCTGTCTCTGTCTCTATCTCTGTCTCTGTCTCTGTCTCTGTCTCTGTCCCTGTCTCTTCCTCTGTCTCTGTCTCCGTCTCTGTCCCTGGCTCTGTCTCTGCCTCTGTCTCCGTCTCTGTCTCTGTCTCTGTCTCTGTCTCTGTCTCTGTCTCCGTCCCTGTCTCCGTATCTGTCTCTGTCTCTGCCTCTGTCTCTGTCCCCGTATCTGTCTCTGTCTCTGTCTCTGTCTCTGTCTCTGTCTCTGTCTCTGTCTCTGTCTCTGTCTCTGTCTCCGTCCCTGCCTCTGTCTCTGTCTCTGTCTTTGTCTGTGTCTGTGTCTCTGTCTCTGTCCCTGTCTCTGTCTCTGTCTCTGCCCTGTCTCTATCTCTGTCTCTGTCGCTGTCTCTGCCCCTGTCTCTGTCGCTGTCTCTGCCTCTGTCTCAGTCCCTGCGTCTGTCTCCGTCTTTGTCTCCGTCTCTGTCTCTGTCTCTGTCTCTGTCTCTGTCTCTGCCTCTGTCGCTCTCTCTCCCTCTGTCTCTTTCTCTGTCTCTGTCTCTATCTCTGCCTCTGTTTCTGTCTCTGTCTCTGTCTCTGTCTCTGTCTCTGTCTCTACCTCTGTCTCTGTCTCTCTCTCTGTCTGTGTCTCTGTCTCTGTTTCGGTCTTTGTCTCCGCCTCTGTCTCTGTCTCCGTCTCTGTCCCTGGCTCTGTCTCTGCCTCTGTCTCCGTCTCTGTCTCTGTCTCTGTCTCTGTCTCTGTCTCTGTCTCTGTCTCTGTCTCTGCCCTGTCTCTATCTCTGTCTCTGTCGCTGTCTCTGCCCCTGTCTCTTTCGCTGTCTCTGCCTCTGTGTCAGTCCCTGCGTCTGTCTCCGTCTTTGTCTCCGTCTCTGTCTCTGTCTCTGTCTCTGTCTCTGCCTCTGTCGCCCTCTCTCCCTCTGTCTCTGTCTCTGTCTCTGTCTCTATCTCTGCCTCTGTCTCTGTCTCTGCCTCTGTCTCTGTCTCTGTCTCTGTCTCCACCTCTGTCTCTGTCTCTCTCTCTGTCTCTGTCTCTGTCTCTGTCTCTGTCTCTGTCGCTGTCTCTCCCCCTGTCTCTGTCTCTGCCTCTGTCTCTGTCTCTGTCTCTGTCCCTGTCTCTGTCTCTGTCTCTGTCTCTGTCTCTGTCTCTGTCTCTGTCTCTGCCTCTGTCTCTGCCTCTGTCTCAGTCTCTGTCTCTGTCTCTGTCTCTGTCTCTGTCTCTGTCTCTGTCTCTGTCTCTGTCTCTGTCTCTGTCTCTGTCTCTGTCTCTGTCTCTGTCTCTGTCTCTGTCTCTGTCTCTGTCTCTGTCTCTGTCTCTGTCTCTGTCTCTGTCTATTCCTCTGTCTCTGTCTCCGTATCTGTCTCTGTCTCTGTCTCTGTCTCTGTCTCTGTCTCTGTCTCTGTCTCTGTCTCTGTCTCTGTCTCTGTCTCTGTCTCTGTCTCTGTCTCTGTCTCTGTCTCTGTCTCTGTCTCTGTCTCTGTCTCTGTCTCTGTCTCTGTCTCTGTCGCTGTCTCTGTCTCTGTCTCTGTCTCTATCTCTGTCTCTGTCTCTGTCTCTGTCTCTGTCCCTGTCTCTTCCTCTGTCTCTGTCTCCGTCTCTGTCCCTGGCTCTGTCTCTGCCTCTGTCTCCGTCTCTGTCTCTGTCTCTGTCTCTGTCTCTGTCTCTGTCTCCGTCCCTGTCTCCGTATCTGTCTCTGTCTCTGCCTCTGTCTCTGTCCCCGTATCTGTCTCTGTCTCTGTCTCTGTCTCTGTCTCTGTCTCTGTCTCTGTCTCTGTCTCTGTCTCTGTCTCCGTCCCTGCCTCTGTCTCTGTCTCTGTCTTTGTCTGTGTCTGTGTCTCTGTCTCTGTCCCTGTCTCTGTCTCTGTCTCTGCCCTGTCTCTATCTCTGTCTCTGTCGCTGTCTCTGCCCCTGTCTCTGTCGCTGTCTCTGCCTCTGTC
The DNA here is from genome assembly GCA_945859595.2 of Megachile willughbiella. Taxonomy (NCBI): domain Eukaryota; kingdom Metazoa; phylum Arthropoda; class Insecta; order Hymenoptera; family Megachilidae; genus Megachile; species Megachile willughbiella. The sequence continues at coordinate 135,095 of OX243798.1, forward strand.
TCAGTCCCTGCGTCTGTCTCCGTCTTTGTCTCCGTCTCTGTCTCTGTCTCTGTCTCTGTCTCTGTCTCTGCCTCTGTCGCTCTCTCTCCCTCTGTCTCTTTCTCTGTCTCTGTCTCTATCTCTGCCTCTGTTTCTGTCTCTGTCTCTGTCTCTGTCTCTGTCTCTGTCTCTACCTCTGTCTCTGTCTCTCTCTCTGTCTGTGTCTCTGTCTCTGTTTCGGTCTTTGTCTCCGCCTCTGTCTCTGTCTCCGTCTCTGTCCCTGGCTCTGTCTCTGCCTCTGTCTCCGTCTCTGTCTCTGTCTCTGTCTCTGTCTCTGTCTCTGTCTCTGTCTCTGTCTCTGCCCTGTCTCTATCTCTGTCTCTGTCGCTGTCTCTGCCCCTGTCTCTTTCGCTGTCTCTGCCTCTGTGTCAGTCCCTGCGTCTGTCTCCGTCTTTGTCTCCGTCTCTGTCTCTGTCTCTGTCTCTGTCTCTGCCTCTGTCGCCCTCTCTCCCTCTGTCTCTGTCTCTGTCTCTGTCTCTATCTCTGCCTCTGTCTCTGTCTCTGCCTCTGTCTCTGTCTCTGTCTCTGTCTCCACCTCTGTCTCTGTCTCTCTCTCTGTCTCTGTCTCTGTCTCTGTCTCTGTCTCTGTCGCTGTCTCTCCCCCTGTCTCTGTCTCTGCCTCTGTCTCTGTCTCTGTCTCTGTCCCTGTCTCTGTCTCTGTCTCTGTCTCTGTCTCTGTCTCTGTCTCTGTCTCTGCCTCTGTCTCTGCCTCTGTCTCAGTCTCTGTCTCTGTCTCTGTCTCTGTCTCTGTCTCTGTCTCTGTCTCTGTCTCTGTCTCTGTCTCTGTCTCTGTCTCTGTCTCTGTCTCTGTCTCTGTCTCTGTCTCTGTCTCTGTCTCTGTCTCTGTCTCTGTCTCTGTCTCTGTCTATTCCTCTGTCTCTGTCTCCGTATCTGTCTCTGTCTCTGTTTCTGTCTCTGTCTCTGTCGCTGTCCCTGCCTGTGTCTCTGCCTCTGTCTTTGTCTCCGTCTCTGTCTCTGTCTCTGTCTCTGTCTCTGTCTCTGTCTCTGCCTCTGTCTCAGTCTCTGCGTCTGTCTCTGTCTCTGTCTCTGTCTCTGTCTCTGTCTTTGTCTCTGTCTCTGTCTCTGTCTCTGTCTCTGTCTCTGTCTCTGTCTCTGTCTCTGTCTCTGTCTCTGTCTCTGTCCCTGTCTCTTCCTCTGTCTCTGTCTCCGTCTCTGTCCCTGGCTCTGTCTCTGCCTCTGTCTCCGTCTCTGTCTCTGTCTCTGTCTCTGTCTCTGTCTCTGTCTCTGTCTCTGTCTCTGTCTCTGTCTCTGTCTCTGTCTCTGTCTCTGTCTCTGTCTCTGTCTCTGTCTCTGTCTCTGTCTCTGTCTCTGTCTCTGTCTCTGTCTCTGTCTCTGTCTCTGTCTCTGTCTCTGTCGCTGTCTCTGTCTCTGTCTCTATCTCTGTCTCTGTCTCTGTCTCTGTCTCTGTCCCTGTCTCTTCCTCTGTCTCTGTCTCCGTCTCTGTCCCTGGCTCTGTCTCTGCCTCTGTCTCCGTCTCTGTCTCTGTCTCTGTCTCTGTCTCTGTCTCTGTCTCCGTCCCTGTCTCCGTATCTGTCTCTGTCTCTGCCTCTGTCTCTGTCCCCGTATCTGTCTCTGTCTCTGTCTCCGTCTCTGTCTCCGTCTCTGTCTCGTTCTCTGTTTCTGTCTCTGTCTCTGTCTCTGTCTCTGTCTCTGTCCCTGTCTCTGTCTCTGTCTCTGTCTCTGTCTCTGTCTCTGTCTCTGTCTCTGTCTCTGTCTCTGCCTCTGTCTCTGCCTCTGTCTCAGTCTCTGTCTCTGTCTCTGTCTCTGTCTCTGTCTCTGTCTCTGTCTCTGTCTCTGTCTCTGTCTCTGTCTCTGTCTCTGTCTCTGTCTCTGTCTCTGTCTCTGTCTCTGTCTCTGTCTCTGTCTATTCCTCTGTCTCTGTCTCCGTATCTGTCTCTGTCTCTGTTTCTGTCTCTGTCTCTGTCGCTGTCCCTGCCTGTGTCTCTGCCTCTGTCTCCGTCTCTGTCTCTGTATCTGTCTCTATCTCCGTCTCTGTCTCTGTCTCTGACTCTGTCTCTGTCTCTGCCTCTGTCTTCGTCTCTGTCTGTGTTTCTGTCTCTGACACTGTCTCTGTCTCTGTCTGTGTCTCTGTCTCTGTCTCTGTCTCTGTCTCTGTCTCTGTCTCTGTCTCTGTCTCTATCTCTGCCTCTGTCTCTGTCTCTATCTCTGTCTCTGTCTCTGTCTCTACCTCTGTCTCTGTCTCTCTCTCTGTCTGTGTCTCTGTCTCTGTCTCGGTCTTTGTCTCCGTCTCTGTCTCTGTCTCTGTCTCTGTCTCTGTCTCTGCCTCTGTCTCAGTCTCTGCGTCTGTCTCTGTCTCTGTCTCTGTCTCTGTCTTTGTCTCTGTCTCTGTCTCTGTCTCTGTCTCTGTCTCTGTCTCTGTCTCTGTCTCTGTCTCTGTCCCTGTCTCTTCCTCTGTCTCTGTCTCCGTCTCTGTCCCTGGCTCTGTCTCTGCCTCTGTCTCCGTCTCTGTCTCTGTCTCTGTCTCTGTCTCTGTCTCTGTCTCTGTCTCTGTCTCTGTCTCTGTCTCTGTCTCTGTCTCTGTCTCTGCCCTGTCTCTATCTCTGTCTCTGTCGCTGTCTCTGTCTCCGACTCTGTCTCCGTCTCCGTCTCGGTCTCTGTTTCTGTCTCTGTCTCTGTCTCCGTCTCTGTCTCCGTATCTGTCTCTGTCTCTGCCTCTGTCTCTGTCCCCGTATCTGTCTCTGTCTCTGTCTCTGTCTCTGTCTCTGTCTCTGTCTCTGTCTCTGTCTCTGTCTCTGTCTCTGTCTCTGTCTCCGTATCTGTCTCTGTCTCTGTCTCTGTCTCTGTCTCTGTCTCTGTCTCTGTCTCTGTCTCTGTCTCTGTCTCTGTCTCCGTACCTGTCTCTGTCTCTGTCTCTGTCTCCGTCTCTTTCTCTGTCTGAGACTCTGCCTTTGTCTCTGTCTCTGTCACTGTCTCTGCCTCCGTCTCTGTCTCTGTCTCTGTCTCTGTCTCTGTCTCTGTCTCTGTCTCTGTCTCTGTCTCTGTCTCTGTCTCTGTCTCTGTCTCTGTCTCTGTCTCTGTCTCTGTCTCTGTCTCTGTCTGTGTCTCTGCCTCTGTCCCTGCCTCCGTCTCTGTCTCTGTCTCTGTCTCTGTCTCTGTCTCTGTCTCTGTCTCTGTCTCTGTCTCTGTCTCTGTCTCTGTCTCTGTCTCTGTCTCTGTCTCTGTCTCTGTCTCTGTCTATTCCTCTGTCTCTGTCTCCGTATCTGTCTCTGTCTCTGTTTCTGTCTCTGTCTCTGTCGCTGTCCCTGCCTGTGTCTCTGCCTCTGTCTCCGTCTCTGTCTCTGTATCTGTCTCTATCTCCGTCTCTGTCTCTGTCTCTGACTCTGTCTCTGTCTCTGCCTCTGTCTTCGTCTCTGTCTGTGTTTCTGTCTCTGACACTGTCTCTGTCTCTGTCTGTGTCTCTGTCTCTGTCTCTGTCTCTGTCTCTGTCTCTGTCTCTGTCTCTGTCTCTATCTCTGCCTCTGTCTCTGTCTCTGTCTCTGTCTCTGTCTCTGTCTCTACCTCTGTCTCTGTCTCTCTCTCTGTCTGTGTCTCTGTCTCTGTCTCGGTCTTTGTCTCCGTCTCTGTCTCTGTCTCTGTCTCTGTCTCTGTCTCTGCCTCTGTCTCAGTCTCTGCGTCTGTCTCCGTCTTTGTCTCCGTCTCTGTCTCTGTCTCTGTCTCTGTCTCTGCCTCTGTCGCTCTCTCTCCCTCTGTCTCTGTCTCTGTCTCTGTCTGTATCTCTGCCTCTGTCTCTGTCTCTGTCTGTGTCTCTGTCTCTGTCTCTGTCTCTGTCTCTGTCACTGTCTCTGTCTCTGTCTCTGTCTCTGCCTCCATCTCTGTGTCTGTCTCTGCCTCTGTCTCTGTCTCTGTCTCTGTCTCTGTCACTGTCTCTGTCTCTGTCTCTGTCTCTGCCTCCGTCTCTGTGTCTGTCTCTGCCTCTGTCTCCGCCTCTGTCTCTGTCTCTGTCGCTGTCTCTCCCTCTGTCTCTGTCTCTGTCTCCGTCCCTGGATATGTCTCTGCCTCTGTCTCTGTCTCTGTCTCTGTCTCTATCTCTGCCTCTGTCTCTGTCTCTGCCTCTGTCTCTGTCTCTGTCTCCACCTCTGTCTCTGTCTCTCTCTCTGTCTGTGTCTCTGTCTCTGTCCCGGTCTTTGTCTCCGTCTCTGTCTCTGTCTTTGTCTCCGTCTCTGTCTCTGTCTCTGTCTCTGTCTCTGTCTCTGTCTCTGTCTCTGTCTCTCTCTCTGTCTGTGTCTCTGTCTCTGTCCCGGTCTTTGTCTCCGTCTCTGTCTCTGTCTTTGTCTCCGTCTCCGTCTCTGTCTCTGTCTCTGTCTCTGTCTCTGTCTCTGTCTCTGTCTCTGTGTCTGTCTCTGTCTCTGTCTCCGTCTCTGTCTCTGTCTCTGCCTCTGTCTCTGACTCTGTCTCTGTCTCTGCCTCTGTCTTCGTCTCTGTCTGTGTTTCTGTCTCTGACACTGTCTCTGTCTCTGTCTGTGTCTCTGTCTCTGTCTCTGTCTCTGTCTCTGTCTCTGTCTCTGTCTCTATCTCTGCCTCTGTCTCTGTCTCTGTCTCTGTCTCTGTCTCTGTCTCTGTCTCTACCTCTGTCTCTGTCTCTCTCTCTGTCTGTGTCTCTGTCTCTGTCTCGGTCTTTGTCTCCGTCTCTGTCTCTGTCTCTGTCTCTGTCTCTGTCTCTGCCTCTGTCTCAGTCTCTGCGTCTGTCTCTGTCTCTGTCTCTGTCTCTGTCTTTGTCTCTGTCTCTGTCTCTGTCTCTGTCTCTGTCTCTGTCTCTGTCTCTGTCTCTGTCTCTGTCCCTGTCTCTTCCTCTGTCTCTGTCTCCGTCTCTGTCCCTGGCTCTGTCTCTGCCTCTGTCTCCGTCTCTGTCTCTGTCTCTGTCTCTGTCTCTGTCTCTGTCTCTGTCTCTGTCTCTGTCTCTGTCTCTGTCTCTGTCTCTGTCTCTGCCCTGTCTCTATCTCTGTCTCTGTCGCTGTCTCTGTCTCCGACTCTGTCTCCGTCTCCGTCTCGGTCTCTGTTTCTGTCTCTGTCTCTGTCTCCGTCTCTGTCTCCGTATCTGTCTCTGTCTCTGCCTCTGTCTCTGTCCCCGTATCTGTCTCTGTCTCTGTCTCTGTCTCTGTCTCTGTCTCTGTCTCTGTCTCTGTCTCTGTCTCTGTCTCTGTCTCTGTCTCTGTCTCCGTATCTGTCTCTGTCTCTGTCTCTGTCTCTGTCTCTGTCTCTGTCTCTGTCTCTGTCTCTGTCTCTGTCTCTGTCTCCGTACCTGTCTCTGTCTCTGTCTCTGTCTCCGTCTCTTTCTCTGTCTGAGACTCTGCCTTTGTCTCTGTCTCTGTCACTGTCTCTGCCTCCGTCTCTGTCTCTGTCTCTGTCTCTGTCTCTGTCTCTGTCTCTGTCTCCGTCTCTGTCTCTGTCTCTGTCTCTGTCTCTGTCTCTGTCTCTGTCTCTGTCTCTGTCTCTGTCTCTGTCTGTGTCTCTGCCTCTGTCCCTGCCTCCGTCTCTGTCTCTGTCTCTGTCTCTGTCTCTGTCTCTGTCTCTGTCTCTGTCTCTGTCTCTGTCTCTGTCTCTGTCTCTGTCTCTGTCTCTGTCTCTGTCTATTCCTCTGTCTCTGTCTCCGTATCTGTCTCTGTCTCTGTTTCTGTCTCTGTCTCTGTCGCTGTCCCTGCCTGTGTCTCTGCCTCTGTCTCCGTCTCTGTCTCTGTATCTGTCTCTATCTCCGTCTCTGTCTCTGTCTCTGACTCTGTCTCTGTCTCTGCCTCTGTCTTCGTCTCTGTCTGTGTTTCTGTCTCTGACACTGTCTCTGTCTCTGTCTGTGTCTCTGTCTCTGTCTCTGTCTCTGTCTCTGTCTCTGTCTCTGTCTCTGTCTCTATCTCTGCCTCTGTCTCTGTCTCTGTCTCTGTCTCTGTCTCTGTCTCTACCTCTGTCTCTGTCTCTCTCTCTGTCTGTGTCTCTGTCTCTGTCTCGGTCTTTGTCTCCGTCTCTGTCTCTGTCTCTGTCTCTGTCTCTGTCTCTGCCTCTGTCTCAGTCTCTGCGTCTGTCTCCGTCTTTGTCTCCGTCTCTGTCTCTGTCTCTGTCTCTGTCTCTGCCTCTGTCGCTCTCTCTCCCTCTGTCTCTGTCTCTGTCTCTGTCTGTATCTCTGCCTCTGTCTCTGTCTCTGTCTGTGTCTCTGTCTCTGTCTCTGTCTCTGTCTCTGTCTCTGTCACTGTCTCTGTCTCTGTCTCTGTCTCTGCCTCCATCTCTGTGTCTGTCTCTGCCTCTGTCTCTGTCTCTGTCTCTGTCTCTGTCACTGTCTCTGTCTCTGTCTCTGTCTCTGCCTCCGTCTCTGTGTCTGTCTCTGCCTCTGTCTCCGCCTCTGTCTCTGTCTCTGTCGCTGTCTCTCCCTCTGTCTCTGTCTCTGTCTCCGTCCCTGGATATGTCTCTGCCTCTGTCTCTGTCTCTGTCTCTGTCTCTGTCTCTATCTCTGCCTCTGTCTCTGTCTCTGCCTCTGTCTCTGTCTCTGTCTCCACCTCTGTCTCTGTCTCTCTCTCTGTCTGTGTCTCTGTCTCTGTCCCGGTCTTTGTCTCCGTCTCTGTCTCTGTCTTTGTCTCCGTCTCTGTCTCTGTCTCTGTCTCTGTCTCTGTCTCTGTCTCTGTCTCTGTCTCTCTCTCTGTCTGTGTCTCTGTCTCTGTCCCGGTCTTTGTCTCCGTCTCTGTCTCTGTCTTTGTCTCCGTCTCCGTCTCTGTCTCTGTCTCTGTCTCTGTCTCTGTCTCTGTCTCTGTCTCTGTGTCTGTCTCTGTCTCTGTCTCCGTCTCTGTCTCTGTCTCTGCCTCTGTCTCTGCCTCTGTCTCTGTCTCTGTCTCTGTCTCTGTCTCTGTCTCTGTCTCTGTCTCTGTCTCTGTCTCTGTCTCTGTCTCTGTCTCTGTCTCTGTCTCTGTCTCTGTCTTTGTCTCTGTCTCTGTCTCCGACTCTGTCTCCGTCTCTGTCTCGGTCTCTGTTTCTGCCTCTGTCTCTGTCTCCGTCTCTGTCTCCGTATCTGCCTCTGTCTCTGTCTCTGTCTCTGTCTCTGTCTCTGTCTCTGTCTCTGTCTCTGTCTCCGTCTCTGTCTCGGTCTCTGTCTCTGTCTCTGTCTCTGTTTCTGTCTCTGTCTCTGTCTCTGTCTTTGTCTCTGTCTCTGTCTCTGTCTCTATCTCTGTCTCTGTCTCTGTCTCTGTCTCCGTCTCTGTCTCTGTCTCTGTCTCTGTCTCTGTCTCTGTCTCTGTCTCTGTCTCTGTCTCAGTCTTTGTCTCCGTCTCTGTCTCTGTCTCTGTCTCTGTCTCTGTCTCTGTCTCTGTCTCTGTCTCTGTCTCTGTCTCTGTCTCTGTCTCCGTCTCTGCCCTGTCTCTATCTCTGTCTCTGTCGCTGTCTCTGCCCCTGTCTCTTTCGCTGTCTCTGCCTCTGTCTCAGTCCCTGCGTCTGTCTCCGTCTTTGTCTCCGTCTCTGTCTCTGTCTCTGTCTCTGTCTCTGCCTCTGTCGCTCTCTCTCCCTCTGTCTCTGTCTCTGTCTCTGTCTGTATCTCTGCCTCTGTCTCTGTCTCTGTCTGTGTCTCTGTCTCTGTCTCTGTCACTGTCTCTGTCTCTGTCTCTGTCTCTGCCTCCATCTCTGTGTCTGTCTCTGCCTCTGTCTCTGTCTCTGTCTCTGTCACTGTCTCTGTCTCTGTCTCTGTCTCTGCCTCCGTCTCTGTGTCTGTCTCTGCCTCTGTCTCCGCCTCTGTCTCTGTCTCTGTGTCTCTGTCTCTGCATCTCTGTCTCTGTGTATCCGTCTCTGTGTCTCTGCCTCTGTCATTATGTCTCGGTCTCTGTAAATCTCTCTGTCTCTGTCTCTGTGTCTCTGTCTCTGGGTCTCTGTCTGAGTGTCTCTACCTCTGTCTCTTTGTCTCTGTATCAGTTTCTCTGCCTCCGTGCCTATGTCACTGTGTCTCTGTCTCTGTCTCTGTCTCTGTCTCTGTCTCTGTCTCTGTCTCTGTCTCTGTCTCTGTCTCTGTCTCTGTCTCTGTCGCTGTCTCTCCCTCTGTCTCTGTCTCTGTCTCCGTCCCTGGATATGTCTCTGCCTCTGTCTCTGTCTCTGTCTCTGTCTCTATCTCTGCCTCTGTCTCTGTCTCTGCCTCTGTCTCTGTCTCTGTCTCCACCTCTGTCTCTGTCTCTCTCTCTGTCTGTGTCTCTGTCTCTGTCCCGGTCTTTGTCTCCGTCTCTGTCTCTGTCTTTGTCTCCATCTCTGTCTCTGTCTCTGTCTCTGTCTCTGTCTCTGTCTCTGTCTCTCTCTCTGTCTGTGTCTCTGTCTCTGTCCCGGTCTTTGTCTCCGTCTCTGTCTCTGTCTTTGTCTCCGTCTCCGTCTCTGTCTCTGTCTCTGTCTCTGCCTCTGTCTCTGTCTCTGTCTCTGTCTCTGTCTCTCTCTCTGTCTCTGTCTCTGTCTCTGTCTCTGTCTCTGTCGCTGTCTCTGTCTCTGTCTCTATCTCTGTCTCTGTCTCTGTCTCTGTCTCTGTCCCTGTCTCTTCCTCTGTCTCTGTCTCCGTCTCTGTCCCTGGCTCTGTCTCTGCCTCTGTCTCCGTCTCTGTCTCTGTCTCTGTCTCTGTCTCTGTCTCTGTCTCTGTCTCTGTCTCTGCCCTGTCTCTATCTCTGTCTCTGTCGCTGTCTCTGCCCCTGTCTCTGTCGCTGTCTCTGCCTCTGTCTCAGTCCCTGCGTCTGTCTCCGTCTTTGTCTCCGTCTCTGTCTCTGTCTCTGACTCTGTCTCTGCCTCTGTCGCTCTCTCTCCCTCTGTATCTTTCTCTGTCTCTGTCTCTATCTCTGCCTCTGTCTCTGTCTCTGTCTCTGTCTCTGTCTCTGTCTCTACCTCTGTCTCTGTCTCTCTCTCTGTCTGTGTCTCTGTCTCTGTCTCTGTCTCAGTCTCTGTCTCTGTCTCTGTCTCTGTCTCTGTCCCTGTCTCTTTCTCTGCCTCTGTCTCTGTCTCTGTCTCTGTCTCTGTCTCTGTCTCTGTCTCTGTCTCTGTCTCTGTCTCTGTCTCCGTCTCTGTCTCTGTCTCTGTCTCTGACTCTGCCTCTGTCTCTGTCCCCGTATCTGTCTCTGTCTCTGTTTCTGTCTCTGTCTCTGTCTCTGTCCCTGCCTGTGTCTCTGCCTCTGTCTCCGTCTCTGTCACTGTCTCTATCTCTGTCTCTATCTCCGTCTCTGTCCCTGTCTCCGTCTCTGTCTCTGTCTCTGCCTCTGTCTCTGCCTCTGTCTCTGTCTCTGTCTCTGTCTCTGTCTCTGTCTCTGTCTCTGTCTCTGTCTCTGCCTCTGTCTCTGTGTCTGTCTCTGTCTCTGTCTCTGTCTCTGTCTCTGTCTCTGTCTCTGTCTCTGTCTCGGTCTCTGTCTCTGTCTCTGTCTCTGTTTCTGTCTCTGTCTCTGTCTTTGTCTCTGTCTCTGTCTCTATCTCTGTCTCTGTCTCTGTCTCTGTCTCTGTCTCTGTCTCTGTCTCTGCCCTGTCTCTATCTCTGTCTCTGTCGCTGTCTCTGCCCCTGTCTCTTTCGCTGTCTCTGCCTCTGTCTCAGTCCCTGCGTCTGTCTCCGTCTTTGTCTCCGTCTCTGTCTCTGTCTCTGTCTCTGTCTCTCCCTCTGTCGCTCTCTCTCCCTCTGTCTCTGTCTCTGTCTCTGTCTCTATCTCTGCCTCTGTCTCTGTCTCTGTCTGTGTCTCTGTCTCTGTCTCTGTCACTGTCTCTGTCTCTGTCTCTGTCTCTGCCTCCATCTCTGTGCCTGTCTCTGCCTCTGTCTCTGTCTCTGTCTCTGTCACTGTCTCTGTCTCTGTCTCTGTCTCTGCCACCGTCTCTGTGTCTGTCTCTGCCTCTGTCTCCGCCTCTGTCTCTGTCTCTGTGTCTCTGTCTCTGCATCTCTGTCTCTGTGTATCCGTCTCTGTGTCTCTGCCTCTGTCATTATGTCTCGGTCTCTGTGAATCTCTCTGTCTCTGTCTCTGTGTCTCTGTCTCTGGGTCTCTGTCTGAGTGTCTCTGCCTCTGTCTCTTTGTCTCTGTATCAGTTTCTCTGCCTCCGTACCTATGTCTCTGTGTCTCTGTCTCTGTCTCTGTCTCCGTCTCTATCTCTGTCTCTGTCTCTGTCTCTGTCTCTGTCTCTGTCTCTGTCTCTGCCCTGTCTCTATCTCTGTCTCTGTCGCTGTCTCTGCCCCTGTCTCTTTCGCTGTCTCTGCCTCTGTCTCAGTCCCTGCGTCTGTCTCCGTCTTTGTCTCCGTCTCTGTCTCTGTCTCTGTCTCTGTCTCTGTCTCTGCCTCTGTCGCTCTCTCTCCCTCTGTCTCTGTCTCTGTCTCTGTCTCTATCTCTGCCTCTGTCTCTGTCTCTGTCTGTGTCTCTGTCTCTGTCTCTGTCACTGTCTCTGTCTCTGTCTCTGTCTCTGCCTCCGTCTCTGTGCCTGTCTCTGCCTCTGTCTCTGTCTCTGTCTCTGTCACTGTCTCTGTCTCTGTCTCTGTCTCTGCCACCGTCTCTGTGTCTGTCTCTGCCTCTGTCTCAGCCTCTGTCTCTGTCTCTGTGTCTCTGTCTCTGCATCTCTGTCTCTGTGTATCCGTCTCTGTGTCTCTGCCTCTGTCATTATGTCTCGGTCTCTGTGAATCTCTCTGTCTCTGTCTCTGTGTCTCTGTCTCTGGGTCTCTGTCTGAGTGTCTCTGCCTCTGTCTCTTTGTCTCTGTATCAGTTTCTCTGCCTCCGTGCCTATGTCTCTGTGTCTCTGTCTCTGTCTCTGTCTCTGTCTCTGTCACTGTCTCTGTCTCTGTCTCTGTCTCTGCCACCGTCTCTGTGTCTGTCTCTGCCTCTGTCTCCGCCTCTGTCTCTGTCTCTGTGTCTCTATCTCTGCATCTCTGTCTCTGTGTATCCGTCTCTGTGTCTCTGCCTCTGTCATTATGTCTCGGTCTCTGTGAATCTCTCTGTCTCTGTCTCTGTGTCTCTGTCTCTGGGTCTCTGTCTGAGTGTCTCTGCCTCTGTCTCTTTGTCTCTGTATCAGTTTCTCTGCCTCCGTGCCTATGTCTCTGTGTCTCTGTCTCTGTCTCTGTCTCCGTCTCTGTCTCTGTCTCTGCCTCTATCTCTGTCCCCGTATCTGTCTCTGTCTCTGTTTCTGTCTCTGTCTCTGTCTCTGTCCCTGCCTGTGTCTCTGCCTCTGTCTCCGACTCTGTCTCTGTCTCTGTCTCTATCTCCGTCTCTGTCTCTGTCTCTGACACTGTCTCTGTCTCTGCCTCTGTCTCCGTCTCTATCTGTGTTTCTGTCTCTGACACTGTCTCTGTCTCTGTCTGTGTCTCTGTCTGTGTCTCTGTCTCTGTCTCTGTCTCTATCTCTGTCTCTGTCTCTGTCTCTGTCTCTGTCTCTGTCTCTGTATCTGTCTCTGTCTCTGTCTCTGTCTCTGTCTCCGTATCTGTCTCTGTCTCTGTCTCTGTCTCTGTCTCTGTCTCTGTCTCTGTCTCTGTCTCTCTCTCTGTCTCCGTCTCTGTTTCTGTCTCTGTCTCTGTCTTTGTCTCTGTCTCTGTCTCTATCTCTATCTCTGTCTCTGTCTCTGTCTCCGTCTCTGTCTCTGTCTCTGTCTCTGTCTCTGTCTCTGTCTCTGTCTCTGTCTCTGTCTCAGTCTTTGTCTCCGTCTCTGTCTCTGTCTCTGTCTCTGTCTCTGTCTCTGTCTCTGTCTCTGTCTCTGTCTCTGTCTCTGTCTCTGCCCTGTCTCTATCTCTGTCTCTGTCGCTGTCTCTGCCCCTGTCTCTTTCGCTGTCTCTGCCTCTGTCTCAGTCCCTGCGTCTGTCTCCGTCTTTGTCTCCGTCTCTGTCTCTGTCTCTGTCTCTGTCTCTGCCTCTGTCGCTCTCTCTCCCTCTGTCTCTGTCTCTGTCTCTGTCTCTATCTCTGCCTCTGTCTCTGTCTCTGTCTGTGTCTCTGTCTCTGTCTCTGTCACTGTCTCTGTCTCTGTCTCTGTCTCTGCCTCCATCTCTGTGCCTGTCTCTGCCTCTGTCTCTGTCTCTGTCTCTGTCACTGTCTCTGTCTCTGTCTCTGTCTCTGCCTCCGTCTCTGTGTCTGTCTCTGCCTCTGTCTCCGCCTCTGTCTCTGTCTCTGTGTCTCTGTCTCTGCATCTCTGTCTCTGTGTATCCGTCTCTGTGTCTCTGCCTCTGTCATTATGTCTCGGTCTCTGTGAATCTCTCTGTCTCTGTCTCTGTGTCTCTGTCTTTGGGTCTCTGTCTGAGTGTCTCTGCCTCTGTCTCTTTGTCTCTGTATCAGTTTCTCTGCCTCCGTGCCTATGTCTCTGTGTCTCTGTCTCTGTCTCTGTCTCTGTCTCTGTCTCTGTCTCTGTCTCTGTCTCTGTCTCTGTCTCTGTCTCTGTCTCTGTCTCTGTCTCTGTCTCTGTCGCAGTCTCTCCCTCTGTCTCTGTCTCTGTCTCCGTCCCTGGATATGTCTCTGCCTCTGTCTCCGTCTCTGTCTCTGTCTCCGTCTCTGTCTCTGTCTCTGGCTCTGTCTGTGTCTTTGTCTCTGTCTCTGTCTCCGTCCCTGTCTCTGCCGCTGTCTCTGTCTCTGTCTCTGTCTCCGTCTCCGTCTCTGTCTCTGTCTCTGCCTCTGTCTCTGTCCCCGTATCTGTCTCTGTCTCTGTTTCTGTCTCTGTCTCTGTCTCTGTCCCTGCCTGTGTCTCTGCCTCTGTCTCCGACTCTGTCTCTGTCTCTGTCTCTATCTCCCTCTCTGTCTCTGTCTCTGACACTGTCTCTGTCTCTGCCTCTGTCTCCGTCTCTCTCTGTGTTTCTGTCTCTGACACTGTCTCTGTCTCTGTCTGTGTCTCTGTCTGTGTCTCTGACTCTGTCTCTGTCTCTGTCTCTCTCTCTGTCTGTGTCTCTGTCTCTGTCTCGGTCTTTGTCTCCGTCTCTGTCTCTGTCTCTGTCTCTGTCTCTGCCTCTGTCTCAGTCTCTGCGTCTGTCTCTGTCTCTGTCTCTGTCTCTGTCTTTGTCTCTGTCTCTGTCTCTGTCTCTGTCTCTGTCTCTGTCTCTGTCTCTGTCTCTGTCTCTGTCCCTGTCTCTTCCTCTGTCTCTGTCTCCGTCTCTGTCCCTGGCTCTGTCTCTGCCTCTGTCTCCGTCTCTGTCTCTGTCTCTGTCTCTGTCTCTGTCTCTGTCTCTGTCTCTGTCTCTGTCTCTGTCTCTGTCTCTGTCTCTGTCTCTGTCTCTATTTCTGTCTCTGTCGCTGTCTCTGCCCCTGTCTCTGTCGCTGTCTCTGCCTCTGTCTCAGTCCCTGCGTCTGTCTCCGTCTTTGTCTCCGTCTCTGTCTCTGTCTCTGTCTCTGTCTCTGCCTCTGTCGCTCTCTCTCCCTCTGTCTCTGTCTCTGTCTCTGTCTCTATCTCTGCCTCTGTCTCTGTCTCTGTCTCTGTCTCTGTCTCTACCTCTGTCTCTGTCTCTCTCTCTGTCTGTGTCTCTGTCTCTGTCTCGGTCTTTGTCTCCGTCTCTGTCTCTGTCTCTGTCTCTGTCTCTGTCTCTGCCTCTGTCTCAGTCTCTGCGTCTGTCTCTGTCTCTGTCTCTGTCTCTGTCTTTGTCTCTGTCTCTGTCTCTGTCTCTGTCTCTGTCTCTGTCTCTGTCTCTGTCTCTGTCTCTGTCCCTATTTCTGTCTCTGTCGCTGTCTCTGCCCCTGTCTCTGTCGCTGTCTCTGCCTCTGTCTCAGTCCCTGCGTCTGTCTCCGTCTTTGTCTCCGTCTCTGTCTCTGTCTCTGTCTCTGTCTCTGCCTCTGTCGCTCTCTCTCCCTCTGTCTCTGTCTCTGTCTCTGTCTCTATCTCTGCCTCTGTCTCTGTCTCTGTCTCTGTCTCTGTCTCTACCTCTGTCTCTGTCTCTCTCTCTGTCTGTGTCTCTGTCTCTGTCTCGGTCTTTGTCTCCGTCTCTGTCTCTGTCTCTGTCTCTGTCTCTGTCTCTGCCTCTGTCTCAGTCTCTGCGTCCGTCTCTGTCTCTGTCTCTGTCTCTGTCTCTGTCTCTGTCTCTGTCTCTATCTCCGCCTCTGTCTCTGTCTCTGACTCTGTCTCTGTCTCTGTCTCTGTCTCTGTCTCTGCCTCTGCCTCTGTCTCTGCCTCTGTCTCTGTCTCTGTCTCTGTCTGTGTATCTGCCTCTGTCCCTGTCTCCGTCTCTGTCTCTGTCTCTGTCTCTGTCTCTGTCTCCGTCTCTGTCTCTGTCTCTGTCTCTGTCTCTGTCTCTGTCTCTGTCTCTGTCTCTGCCTCTGTCTCTGTCTCTGTCTCTGTCTCTGTCTCTGTCTCTGTCACTGCCTCTGTCTCTGTCTCTGTCTCTCTCTGTCGGTGTCTCTTCCTCTGTCTCTGTCTCCGTCTCTGTCCCTGGCTCTGTCTCTGCCTCTGTCTCCGTCTCTGTCTCTGTCTCTGTCTCTGCCTCTGTCTCTGTCTCTGTCCTTGTCTCTGTCTCTGTCTCTGTCTCTGTCTCTGTCTCTGTCTCTGTCTCTATTTCTGTCTCTGTCGCTGTCTCTGCCCCTGTCTCTGTCGCTGTCTCTGCCTCTGTCTCAGTCCCTGCGTCTGTCTCCGTCTTTGTCTCCGTCTCTGTCTCTGTCTCTGTCTCTGTCTCTGCCTCTGTCGCTCTCTCTCCCTCTGTCTCTGTCTCTGTCTCTGTCTCTATCTCTGCCTCTGTCTCTATCTCTGTCTCTGTCTCTGTCTCTGTCTCTACCTCTGTCTCTGTCTCTCTCTCTGTCTGTGTCTCTGTCTCTGTCTCGGTCTTTGTCTCCGTCTCTGTCTCTGTCTCTGTCTCTGTCTCTGTCTCTGTCTCTGCCTCTGTCTCAGTCTCTGCGTCTGTCTCTGTCTCTGTCTCTGTCTCTGTCTTTGTCTCTGTCTCTGTCTCTGTCTCAGTCTCTGTCTCTGTCTCTGTCTCTGTCTCTGTCCCTGTCTCTTCCTCTGTCTCTGTCTCCGTCTCTGTCCCTGGCTCTGTCTCTGCCTCTGTCTCCGTCTCTGTCTCTGTCTCTGTCTCTGTCTCTGTCTCTGTCTCTGTCTCTGTCTCTGTCTCTGTCTCTGTCTCTGTCTCTGTCTCTGTCGCTGTCTCTGTCTCTGTCTCTGTCTCTATCTCTGTCTCTGTCTCTGTCTCTGTCTCTGTCCCTGTCTCTTCCTCTGTCTCTGTCTCCGTCTCTGTCCCTGGCTCTGTCTCTGCCTCTGTCTCCGTCTCTGTCTCTGTCTCTGTCTCTGTCTCTGTCTCTGTCTCCGTCCCTGTCTCCGTATCTGTCTCTGTCTCTGCCTCTGTCTCTGTCCCCGTATCTGTCTCTGTCTCTGTCTCTGTCTCTGTCTCTGTCTCTGTCTCTGTCTCTGTCTCTGTCTCCGTATCTGTCTCTGTCTCTGTCTCTGTCTCTGTCTCTGTCTCTGTCTCTGTCTCTGTCTCTGTCTCTGTCTCTGT
This sequence comes from Megachile willughbiella, assembly GCA_945859595.2. Classification (NCBI taxonomy): domain Eukaryota; kingdom Metazoa; phylum Arthropoda; class Insecta; order Hymenoptera; family Megachilidae; genus Megachile; species Megachile willughbiella. Next base: position 150,510 of record OX243798.1, read on the forward strand.
CTCTATCTCCGTCTCTGTCTCTGACTCTGACTCTGTCTCTGTCTCTGTCTCTGTCTCTGTCTCTGTCTCTGTCTCTGTCTCTGTCTCTGTCTCTGTCTCTGTCTCTGTCTCTGTCTCTGTCTCTGTCTCTGTCTCTGTCTCTGTCTCTGTCTCTGTCTCTGCCTCTGCCTCTGTCTCTGTCTCTGTCTCTGTCTCTGTCTCTGTCTCTGTCTCTGTCTCTGTCTCTGTCTCTGTCTCTGTCTCTGTCTCTGTCTCTGTCTCTGTCTCTGTCTCTGTCTCTGTCTCTGTCTCTGTCTCTGTCTCTGTCTCTGTCTCTGTCTCTGTCTCTGTCTCTGTCTCCGTCTCTGTCTCCGTCTCTGTCTCGTTCTCTGTTTCTGTCTCTGTCTCTGTCTCTGTCTCTGTCTCTGTCCCTGTCTCTGTCTCTGTCTCTGTCTCTGTCTCTGTCTCTGTCTCTGTCTCTGTCTCTGTCTCTGTCCCCGTATCTGTCTCTGTCTCTGTCTCTGTCTCTGTCTCTGTCTCTGTCTCTGTCTCTGTCTCTGTCTCTGTCTCTGTCTCTGTCTCTGTCTCTGTCTCTGTCTCTGTCTCCGTATCTGTCTCTGTCTCTGTCTCTGTCTCTGTCTCTGTCTCTGTCTCTGTCTCTGTCTCTGTCTCTGTCTCCGTACCTGTCTCTGTCTCTGTCTCTGTCTCCGTCTCTTTCTCTGTCTGAGACTCTGCCTTTGTCTCTGTCTCTGTCACTGTCTCTGCCTCCGTCTCTGTCTCTGTCTCTGTCTCTGTCTCTGTCTCTGTCTCTGTCTCTGTCTCTGTCTCTGTCTCTGTCTCTGTCTCTATCTGCGTCTCTGTCTCTGTCTCTGACTCTGTCTCTGTCTCTGTCTCTGTCTCTGTCTCTGCCTCTGCCTCTGTCTCTGCCTCTGTCTCTGTCTCTGTCTCTGTCTGTGTCTCTGCCTCTGTCCCTGCCTCCGTCTCTGTCTCTGTCTCTGTCTCTGTCTCTGTCTCTGCCTCTGTCTCAGTCCCTGCGTCTGTCTCCGTCTTTGTCTCCGTCTCTGTCTCTGTCTCTGTCTCTGTCTCTGTCTCTGTCTCTGTCTCTGTCTCTATTTCTGTCTCTGTCGCTGTCTCTGCCCCTGTCTCTGTCGCTGTCTCTGCCTCTGTCTCAGTCCCTGCGTCTGTCTCCGTCTTTGTCTCCGTCTCTGTCTCTGTCTCTGTCTCTGTCTCTGCCTCTGTCGCTCTCTCTCCCTCTGTCTCTGTCTCTGTCTCTGTCTCTATCTCTGCCTCTGTCTCTGTCTCTGTCTCTGTCTCTGTCTCTGTCTCTGTCTCTACCTCTGTCTCTCTCTCTCTCTCTGTCTGTGTCTCTGTCTCTGTCTCGGTCTTTGTCTCCGTCTCTGTCTCTGTCTCTGTCTCTGTCTCTGTCTCTGCCTCTGTCTCAGTCTCTGCGTCTGTCTCTGTCTCTGTCTCTGTCTCTGTCTTTGTCTCTGTCTCTGTCTCTGTCTCTGTCTCTGTCTCTGTCTCTGTCTCTGTCTCTGTCCCTGTCTCTTCCTCTGTCTCTGTCTCCGTCTCTGTCCCTGGCTCTGTCTCTGCCTCTGTCTCCGTCTCTGTCTCTGTCTCTGTCTCTGTCTCTGTCTCTGTCTCTGTCTCTGTCTCTGTCTCTGTCTCTGTCTCTGTCTCTGTCTCTGTCTCTGTCTCTGTCTCTATCTCCGTCTCTGTCCCTGGCTCTGTCTCTGCCTCTGTCTCCGTCTCTGTCTCTGTCTCTGTCTCTTCCTCTGTCTCTGTCTCCGTCTCTGTCCCTGGCTCTGTCTCTGCCTCTGTCTCCGTCTCTGTCTCTGTCTCTGTCTCTGTCTCTGTCTCTGTCTCTGTCTCTGTCCTTGTCTCTGTCTCTGTCTCTGTCTCTATCTCTGTCTCTGTCTCTGTCTCTGTCTCTGTCTCTGTCTCTGTCTCTGTCTCTGTCTCTGTCTCTGTCTCTGTCTCTGTCTCTGTCTCTGTCTCTGTCTCTGTCTCTGTCTCTGTCTCTGTCTCTGTCTTTGTCTCTGTCTCTGTCTCCGACTCTGTCTCCGTCTCTGTCTCGGTCTCTGTTTCTGTCTCTGTCTCTGTCTCCGCCTCTGTCTCCGTATCTGTCTCTGTCTCTGCCTCTGTCTCTGTCCCCGTATCTGTCTCTGTCTCTTTCTCTGTCTCTGTCTCTGTCTCTGTCTCTGTCTCTGTCTCTGTCTCTGTCTCTGTCTCTGTCTCTGTCTCTGTCTCTGTCTCTGTCTCCGTATCTGTCTCTGTCTCTGTCTCTGTCTCTGTCTCTGTCTCTGTCTCTGTCTCTGTCTCTGTCTCTGTCTCTGTCTCTGTCTCTGTCTCTGTCTCTGTCTCTATCTCCGTCTCTGTCTCTGTCTCTGTCTCTGTCTCTGTCTCTGTCTCTGTCTCTCTCTCTGTCTCTGTCTCTATCTCCGTCTCTGTCTCTGTCTCTGACTCTGTCTCTGTCTCTGTCTCTGTCTCTGCCTCTGCCTCTGTCTCTGTCTCTGTCTGTGTCTCTGCCTCTGTCCCTGTCTCCGTCTCTGTCTCTGTCTCTGTCTCTGTCTCTGTCTCTGTCTCTGTATCCGTCTCTGTCTCTGTCTCTGTCTCTGTCTCCGTCTCTGTCTCTGTCTCTATCTCTGCCTCTGTCTCTGTCTCTGTCTCTGTCTCTGTCTCTGTCTCTGTCTCTGTCACTGCCTCTGTCTCTGTCTCTGTCTCTCTCTGTCGCTGTCTCTTCCTCTGTCTCTGTCTCCGTCTCTGTCCCTGTCTCCGTCTCTGTCCCTGGCTCTGTCTCTGCCTCTGTCCCCGTCTCTGTCTCTGTCTCTGTCTCTGTCTCTGTCTCTGTCTCTGTCTCTGTCCTTGTCTCTGTCTCTGTCTCTGTCTCTATCTCTGTCTCTGTCTCTGTCTCTGTCTCTGCCTCTATCTCAGTCCCTGCGTCTGTCTCCGTCTTTGTCTCCGTCTCAGTCTCTGTCTCTGTCTCTGTCTCTGCCTCTGTCGCTCTCTCTCCCTCTGTCTCTGTCTCTGTCTCTGTCTCTATCTCTGCCTCTGTCTCTGTCTCTGTCTGTGTCTCTGTTTCTGTCTCTGTCACTGTCTCTGTCTCTGTCTCTGTCTCTGCCTCCATCTCTGTGCCTGTCTCTGCCTCTGTCTCTGTCTCTGTCTCTGTCACTGTCTCTGTCTCTGTCTCTGTCTCTGCCTCCGTCTCTGTGTCTGTCTCTGCCTCTGTCTCCGCCTCTGTCTCTGTCTCTGTGTCTCTGTCTCTGCATCTCTGTCTCTGTGTATCCGTCTCTGTGTCTCTGCCTCTGTCATTATGTCTCGGTCTCTGTGAATCTCTCTGTCTCTGTCTCTGTGTCTCTGTCTCTGGGTCTCTGTCTGAGTGTCTCTGCCTCTGTCTCTTTGTCTCTGTATCAGTTTCTCTGCCTCCGTGCCTATGTCTCTGTGTCTCTGTCTCTGTCTCTGTCTCTGTCTCTGTCTCTGTCTCTGTCTCTGTCTCTGTCTCTGTCTCTGTCTCTGTCGCTGTCTCTCCCTCTGTCTCTGTCTCTGTCTCCGTCCCTGGATATGTCTCTGCCTCTGTCTCCGTCTCTGTCTCTGTCTCTGTCTCTATCTCCGTCTCTGTCTCTGTCTCTGACTCTGTCTCTGTCTCTGTCTCTGTCTCTGCCTCTGCCTCTGTCTCTGCCTCTGCCTCTGTCTCTGTCTCTGTCTGTGTCTCTGCCTCTGTCCCTGTCTCCGTCTCTGTCTCTGTCTCTGTCTCTGTCTCTGTCTCTGTCTCTGTCTCTGTCTCCGTCTCTGTCTCTGTCTCTGTCTCTGTCTCCGTCTCTGTCTCTGTCTCTATCTCTGCCTCTGTCTCTGTCTCTGTCTCTGTCTCTGTCTCTGTCTCTGTCTCTGTCACTGCCTCTGTCTCTGTCTCTGTCTCTCTCTGTCGCTGTCTCTTCCTCTGTCTCTGTCTCCGTCTCTGTCCCTGTCTCCGTCTCTGTCCCTGGCTCTGTCTCTGCCTCTGTCCCCGTCTCTGTCTCTGTCTCTGTCTCTGTCTCTGTCTCTGTCTCTGTCTCTGTCCTTGTCTCTGTCTCTGTCTCTGTCTCTATCTCTGTCTCTGTCTCTGTCTCTGTCTCAGCCTCTATCTCAGTCCCTGCGTCTGTCTCCGTCTTTGTCTCCGTCTCTGTCTCTGTCTCTGTCTCTGTCTCTGCCTCTGTCGCTCTCTCTCCCTCTGTCTCTGTCTCTGTCTCTGTCTCTATCTCTGCCTCTGTCTCTGTCTCTGTCTGTGTCTCTGTCTCTGTCTCTGTCACTGTCTCTGTCTCTGTCTCTGTCTCTGCCTCCATCTCTGTGCCTGTCTCTGCCTCTGTCTCTGTCTCTGTCTCTGTCACTGTCTCTGTCTCTGTCTCTGTCTCTGCCTCCGTCTCTGTGTCTGTCTCTGCCTCTGTCTCCGCCTCTGTCTCTGTCTCTGTGTCTCTGTCTCTGCATCTCTGTCTCTGTGTATCCGTCTCTGTGTCTCTGCCTCTGTCATTATGTCTCGGTCTCTGTGAATCTCTCTGTCTCTGTCTCTGTGTCTCTGTCTCTGGGTCTCTGTCTGAGTGTCTCTGCCTCTGTCTCTTTGTCTCTGTATCAGTTTCTCTGCCTCCGTGCCTATGTCTCTGTGTCTCTGTCTCTGTCTCTGTCTCTGTCTCTGTCTCTGTCTCTGTCTCTGTCGCTGTCTCTCCCTCTGTCTCTGTCTCTGTCTCCGTCCCTGGATATGTCTCTGCCTCTGTCTCCGTCTCTGTCTCTGTCTCCGTCTCTGTCTCTGTCTCTGGCTCTGTCTGTGTCTTTGTCTCTGTCTCTGTCTCCGTCCCTGTCTCTGCCGCTGTCTCTGTCTCTGTCTCTGTCTCCGTCTCCGTCTCTGTCTCTGTCTCTGCCTCTGTCTCTGTCCCCGTATCTGTCTCTGTCTCTGTTTCTGTCTCTGTCTCTGTCTCTGTCCCTGCCTGTGTCTCTGCCTCTGTCTCCGACTCTGTCTCTGTCTCTGTCTCTATCTCCCTCTCTGTCTCTGTCTCTGACACTGTCTCTGTCTCTGCCTCTGTCTCCGTCTCTCTCTGTGTTTCTGTCTCTGACACTGTCTCTGTCTCTGTCTGTGTCTCTGTCTGTGTCTCTGTCTCTGTCTCTGTCTCTATCTCTGTCTCTGTCTCTGCCTCTGTCTCTGTCTCTGTCTCTGTCTCTGTCTCTGTCTCTGTCTCTGTCTCTGTCGCTGTCTCTGTCTCTGTCTCTGTCTCTGTCTCTGTCTCTGTCTCTGTCTCTGTCTCTGTCTCTGTCTCTGTCTCTGACTCTGTCTCTGTCTCTGTCTCTGCATCTGTCTCTGCGTCTGTCTCTGCGCCTGTCTCGGTCTCTGTCTCTGTCTCCGTCTCTGTCTCTGTCTCTGTCTCTGTCTCTGTCTCTGTCTCTGTCTCTATCTCCGCCTCTGTCTCTGTCTCTGACTCTGTCTCTGTCTCTGTCTCTGTCTCTGTCTCTGCCTCTGCCTCTGTCTCTGCCTCTGTCTCTGTCTCTGTCTCTGTCTGTGTATCTGCCTCTGTCCCTGTCTCCGTCTCTGTCTCTGTCTCTGTCTCTGTCTCTGTCTCTGTCTCCGTCTCTGTCTCTGTCTCTGTCTCTGTCTCTGTCTCTGTCTCTGTCTCTGTCTCTGCCTCTGTCTCTGTCTCTGTCTCTGTCTCTGTCTCTGTCTCTGTCTCTGTCACTGCCTCTGTCTCTGTCTCTGTCTCTCTCTGTCGCTGTCTCTTCCTCTGTCTCTGTCTCCGTCTCTGTCCCTGGCTCTGTCTCTGCCTCTGTCTCCGTCTCTGTCTCTGTCTCTGTCTCTGTCTCTGTCTCTGTCTCTGTCTCTGTCCTTGTCTCTGTCTCTGTCTCTGTCTCTGTCTCTGTCTCTGTCTCTGTCTCTATTTCTGTCTCTGTCGCTGTCTCTGCCCCTGTCTCTTTCGCTGTCTCTGCCTCTGTCTCAGTCCCTGCGTCTGTCTCCGTCTTTGTCTCCGTCTCTGTCTCTGTCTCTGTCTCTGTCTCTGTCTCTGTCTCTGTCTCTGTCTCTGTCTCTGTCTCCGTATCTGTCTCTGTCTCTGTCTCTGTCTCTGTCTCTGTCTCTGTCTCTGTCTCTGTCTCTGTCTCTGTCTCTGTCTCCGTACCTGTCTCTGTCTCTGTCTCTGTCTCCGTCTCTTTCTCTGTCTGAGACTCTGCCTTTGTCTCTGTCTCTGTCACTGTCTCTGCCTCCGTCTCTGTCTCTGTCTCTGTCTCTGTCTCTGTCTCTGTCTCTGTCTCTGTCTCTGTCTCTGTCTCTATCTCCGTCTCTGTCTCTGTCTCTGACTCTGTCTCTGTCTCTGTCTCTGTCTCTGTCTCTGCCTCTGCCTCTGTCTCTGCCTCTGTCTCTGTCTCTGTCTCTGTCTGTGTCTCTGCCTCTGTCCCTGCCTCCGTCTCTGTCTCTGTCTCTGTCTCTGTCTCTGCCTCTGTCTCAGTCCCTGCGTCTGTCTCCGTCTTTGTCTCCGTCTCTGTCTCTGTCTCTGTCTCTGTCTCTGTCTCTGTCTCTATTTCTGTCTCTGTCGCTGCCTCTGCCCCTGTCTCTGTCGCTGTCTCTGCCTCTGTCTCAGTCCCTGCGTCTGTCTCCGTCTTTGTCTCCGTCTCTGTCTCTGTCTCTGTCTCTGTCTCTGCCTCTGTCGCTCTCTCTCCCTCTGTCTCTGTCTCTGTCTCTGTCTCTATCTCTGCCTCCGTCTCTGTCTCTGTCTCTGTCTCTGTCTCTGTCTCTGTCTCTGTCTCTGTCTCTGTCTCTGTCTCTGCCCTGTCTCTATCTCTGTCTCTGTCGCTGTCTCTGTCTCCGACTCTGTCTCCGTCTCTGTCTCGGTCTCTGTTTCTGTCTCTGTCTCTGTCTCTGTCTCTGTCTCTGTCTCTGTCACTGCCTCTGTCTCTGTCTCTGTCTCTCTCTGTCGCTGTCTCTTCCTCTGTCTCTGTCTCCGTCTCTGTCCCTGGCTCTGTCTCTGCCTCTGTCTCCGTCTCTGTCTCTGTCTCTGTCTCTGTCTCTGTCTCTGTCTCTGTCTCTGTCCTTGTCTCTGTCTCTGTCTCTGTCTCTATCTCTGTCTCTGTCTCTGTCTCTGTCTCTGTCTCTGTCTCTGTCTCTGTCTCTGTCTCTGTCTCTGTCTCTGTCTCTGTCTCTGTCTCTGTCTCTGTCTCTGTCTCTGTCTCTGTCTCTGTCTCTGTCTCTGTCTCTGTCTCTGTCTCTGTCTCTGTCTTTGTCTCTGTCTCTGTCTCCGACTCTGTCTCCGTCTCTGTCTCGGTCTCTGTTTCTGTCTCTGTCTCTGTCTCCGCCTCTGTCTCCGTATCTGTCTCTGTCTCTGCCTCTGTCTCTGTCCCCGTATCTGTCTCTGTCTCTTTCTCTGTCTCTGTCTCTGTCTCTGTCTCTGTCTCTGTCTCTGTCTCTGTCTCCGTATCTGTCTCTGTCTCTGTCTCTGTCTCTGTCTCTGTCTCTGTCTCTGTCTCTGTCTCTGTCTCTGTCTCTGTCTCTGTCTCTGTCTCTATCTCCGTCTCTGTCTCTGTCTCTGTCTCTGTCTCTGTCTCTGTCTCTGTCTCTGTCTCTGTCTCTGTCTCTGTCTCTATCTCCGTCTCTGTCTCTGTCTCTGACTCTGTCTCTGTCTCTGTCTCTGTCTCTGCCTCTGCCTCTGTCTCTGCCTCTGTCTCTGTCTCTGTCTCTGTCTGTGTCTCTGCCTCTGTCCCTGTCTCCGTCTCTGTCTCTGTCTCTGTCTCTGTCTCTGTCTCTGTCTCCGTCTCTGTCTCTGTCTCTGCCTCTGTCTCCGTCTCTGTCTCTGTCTCTATCTCTGCCTCTGTCTCTGTCTCTGTCTCTCTCTCTGCCTCTGTCTCTGTCTCTGTCACTGCCTCTGTCTCTGTCTCTGTCTCTCTCTGTCGCTGTCTCTTCCTCTGTCTCTGTCTCCGTCTCTGTCCCTGTCTCCGTCTCTGTCCCTGGCTCTGTCTCTGCCTCTGTCCCCGTCTCTGTCTCTGTCTCTGTCTCTGTCTCTGTCTCTGTCTCTGTCTCTGTCCTTGTCTCTGTCTCTGTCTCTGTCTCTATCTCTGTCTCTGTCTCTGTCTCTGTCTCTGTCTCTGTCTCTGTCTCTGTCTCTGTCTCTGTCTCTGTCTCTGTCTCTGTCTCTGTCGCTGTCTCTGTCTCTGTCTCTGTCTCCGTCTCTGTTTCTGTCGCTGTCTCTCCCTCCGTCTCTGGCTCTGTCTCTGTCTCTGTCTCTGTCTCTGTCTATTCCTCTGTCTCTGTCTCCGTATCTGTCTCTGTCCCTGGCTCTGTCTCTGCCTCTGTCTCCGTCTCTGTCTCTGTCTCTGTCTCTGTCTCTGTCTCTGTCTCTGTCTCTGTCTCTGTCTCTGTCTCTGTCTCTGTCTCTGTCTCTGTCTCTGTCTCTGTCTCCGTCTCTGTCTCTGTCTCTGTCTCTGTCTCGGTCTTTGTCTCCGTCTCTGTCTCTGTCTCTGTCTCTGTCTCTGTCTCTGTCTCTGTCTCTGTCTCTGTCTCTGTCTCTGCCTCTGTCTCTGTCTCTGTCTCTGTCTCTGTCTCTGTCTCTGTCTCTGTCTCTGTCTCTGTCTCTGTCTCTGTCTCTGTCTCTGTCGCTGTCTCTGTCTCTGTCTCTGTCTCTGTCTCTGTTTCTGTCGCTGTCTCTCCCTCCGTCTCTGGCTCTGTCTCTGTCTCTGTCTATTCCCATGTCTCTGTCTCCGTATCTGTCTCTGCCTCTGCCTCTGTCTCTGCCTCTGTCTCTGTCTCTGTCTCTGTCTCTGTCTATTCCTCTGTCTCTGTCTCCGAATCTGTCTCTGTCCCTGGCTCTGTCTCTACCTCTGTCTCCGTCTCTGTCTCTGTCTCTGTCTCTGTCTCTGTCTCTGTCTCTGTCTCTGTCTCTGTCTCTGTCTCTGTCTCTGTCTCTGTCTCTGTCTCTGTCTCTGTCTCTGTCTCTGCCCTGTCTCTATCTCTGTCTCTGTCGCTGTCTCTGCCCCTGTCTCTGTCGCTGTCTCTGCCTCTGTCTCAGTCCCTGCGTCTGTCTCCGACTTTGTCTCCGTCCCTGTCTCTGTCTCTGTCTCTGTCTCTGTCTCTGTCTCTGTCTCTGTCTCCGTCTCTGTCTCCGTCTCTGTCTCTGTCTCTGTCTCGGTCTTTGTCTCCGTCTCTGTCTCTGTCTCTGCCTCTGTCTCTGTCTCTGTCTCTGTCTCTGTCTCTGTCTCTGTCTCTGTCTCGGTCTTTGTCTCCGTCTCTGTCTCTGTCTCTGTCTCTGTCTCTGTCTCTGTCTCTGTCTCTGTCTCTGTCTCTGTCTCTGTCTCTGTCTCTGTCTCTGTCTCTGTCTCTGTCTCTGTCTCCGTCTCTGTCTCCGTCTCTGTCTCGTTCTCTGTTTCTGTCTCTGTCTCTGTCTCTGTCTCTGTCTCTGTCTCTGTCTCTGTCTCTGTCTCTGTCTCTGTCTCGGTCTTTGTCTCCGTCTCTGTCTCTGTCTCTGTCTCTGTCTCTGTCTCTGTCTCTGTCTCTGTCTCTGTCTCTGTCTCTGCCTCTGTCTCTGTCTCTGTCTCTGTCTCTGTCTCTGTCTCTGTCTCTGTCTCTGTCTCTGTCTCTGTCTCTGTCTCTGTCGCTGTCTCTGTCTCTGTCTCTGTCTCTGTCTCTGTTTCTGTCGCTGTCTCTCCCTCCGTCTCTGGCTCTGTCTCTGTCTCTGTCTATTCCCATGTCTCTGTCTCCGTATCTGTCTCTGCCTCTGCCTCTGTCTCTGCCTCTGTCTCTGTCTCTGTCTCTGTCTCTGTCTATTCCTCTGTCTCTGTCTCCGAATCTGTCTCTGTCCCTGGCTCTGTCTCTACCTCTGTCTCCGTCTCTGTCTCTGTCTCTGTCTCTGTCTCTGTCTCTGTCTCTGTCTCTGTCTCTGTCTCTGTCTCTGTCTCTGTCTCTGTCTCTGTCTCTGTCTCTGTCTCTGTCTCTGCCCTGTCTCTATCTCTGTCTCTGTCGCTGTCTCTGCCCCTGTCTCTGTCGCTGTCTCTGCCTCTGTCTCAGTCCCTGCGTCTGTCTCCGACTTTGTCTCCGTCCCTGTCTCTGTCTCTGTCTCTGTCTCTGTCTCTGTCTCCGTCTCTGTCTCCGTCTCTGTCTCTGTCTCTGTCTCGGTCTTTGTCTCCGTCTCTGTCTCTGTCTCTGCCTCTGTCTCTGTCTCTGTCTCTGTCTCTGTCTCTGTCTCTGTCTCTGTCTCGGTCTTTGTCTCCGTCTCTGTCTCTGTCTCTGTCTCTGTCTCTGTCTCTGTCTCTGTCTCTGTCTCTGTCTCTGTCTCTGTCTCTGTCTCTGTCTCTGTCTCTGTCTCTGTCTCTGTCTCTGTCTCCGTCTCTGTCTCCGTCTCTGTCTCGTTCTCTGTTTCTGTCTCTGTCTCTGTCTCTGTCTCTGTCTCTGTCTCTGTCTCTGTCTCTGTCTCTGTCTCTGCCTCTGTCTCTGTCTCTGTCTCTGTCTCTGTCTCTGTCTCTGTCTCTGTCTCTGTCTCTGTCTCTGTCTCTGTCTCTGTCTCTGTCTCTGTCTCTGTCTCTGTCTCCGTCTCTGTCTCCGTCTCTGTCTCGTTCTCTGTTTCTGTCTCTGTCTCTGTCTCCGTCTCTGTCTCCGTATCTGTCTCTGTCTCTGTCTCTGTCTCTGTCTCTGTCTCTGTCTCTGTCTCTGTCTCTGTCTCTGTCTCTGCCTCCGTCTGTGTCTCCGTCTCTGTCTCTGTCTCTGTCTCTGTCTCTGTCTCTGTCTCCGTCCCTGCCTCTGCCTCTGTCTCTGTCTCTGTCTTTGTCTCTGTCTCTGTCTCCGTCTCTGTCTCTGTCTCTGTCTCTGCCTCTGTCTCTGTCCCCGTATCTGTCTCTGTCTCTTTTTCTGTCTCTGTCTCTGTCTCTGTCCCTGCCTGTGTCTCTGCCTCTGTCTCCGTCTCTGCCTCTGTCTCTGTCTCTGTCTCTATCTCCGTCTCTGTCTCTGTCTCTGTCTCTGTCTCTATCTCCGTCTCTGTCTCTGTCTCTGACTCTGCCTCTGTCTCTGTCTCTGTCTCTGTCTATGTCTCTGTCTCTGTCTCTGTCTCTGTCTCTGTCTCTGTCTCCGTCCCTGCCTCTGCCTCTGTCTCTGTCTCTGTCTTTGTCTCTGTCTCTGTCTCTGTCTCTGTCTCTGTCTCCGTCTCTGTCTCCGTCTCTGTCTCGTTCTCTGTTTCTGTCTCTGTCTCTGTCTCTGTCTCTGTCTCTGTCTCTGTCTCTGCCTCTGTCTCTGTCTCTGTCTCTGTCTCTGTCTCTGTCTCTGTCTCTGTCTCTGTCTCTGTCTCTGTCTCTGTCTCTGTCTCTGTCTCTGTCTCTGTCTCTGTCTCCGTCTCTGTCTCCGTCTCTGTCTCGTTCTCTGTTTCTGTCTCTGTCTCTGTCTCCGTCTCTGTCTCCGTATCTGTCTCTGTCTCTGTCTCTGTCTCTGTCTTGTTCTCTGTTTCTGTCTCTGTCTCTGTCTCTGTCTCTGTCTCTGTCTCTGTCTCTGTCTCTGTCACTGCCTCTGTCTCTGTCTCTGTCTCTCTCTGTCGCTGTCTCTTCCTCTGTCTCTGTCTCCGTCTCTGTCCCTGTCTCCGTCTCTGTCCCTGGCTCTGTCTCTGCCTCTGTCCCCGTCTCTGTCTCTGTCTCTGCCTCTGTCCCTGTCTCCGTCTCTGTCTCTGTCTCTGTCTCTGTCTCTGTCCTTGTCTCTGTCTCTGTCTCTGTCTCTATCTCTGTCTCTGTCTCTGTCTCTGTCTCTGTCTCTGTCTCTGTCTCTGTCTCTGTCTCTGTCTCTGTCTCTGTCTCTGTCGCTGTCTCTGTCTCTGTCTCTGTCTCCGTCTCTGTTTCTGTCGCTGTCTCTCCCTCCGTCTCTGGCTCTGTCTCTGTCTCTGTCTCTGTCTCTGTCTATTCCTCTGTCTCTGTCTCCGTATCTGTCTCTGTCCCTGGCTCTGTCTCTACCTCTGTCTCCGTCTCTGTCTCTGTCTCTGTCTCTGTCTCTGTCTCTGTCTCTGTCTCTGTCTCTGTCTCTGTCTCTGTCTCTGTCTCTGTCTCTGTCTCTGTCTCTGTCTCTGTCTCTGTCTCTGTCTCTGTCTCTGTCTCTGCCCTGTCTCTATCTCTGTCTCTGTCGCTGTCTCTGCCCCTGTCTCTGTCGCTGTCTCTGCCTCTGTCTCAGTCCCTGCGTCTGTCTCCGACTTTGTCTCCGTCCCTGTCTCTGTCTCTGTCTCTGTCTCTGTCTCTGTCTCTGTCTCTGTCTCTGTCTCTGTCTCCGTCTCTGTCTCCGTCTCTGTCTCTGTCTCTGTCTCGGTCTTTGTCTCCGTCTCTGTCTCTGTCTCTGCCTCTGTCTCTGTCTCTGTCTCTGTCTCTGTCTCTGTCTCTGTCTCTGTCTCGGTCTTTGTCTCCGTCTCTGTCTCTGTCTCTGTCTCTGTCTCTGTCTCTGTCTCTGTCTCTGTCTCTGTCTCTGTCTCTGTCTCTGTCTCTGTCTCTGTCTCTGTCTCTGTCTCTGTCTCTGTCTCCGTCTCTGTCTCCGTCTCTGTCTCGTTCTCTGTTTCTGTCTCTGTCTCTGTCTCTGTCTCTGTCTCTGTCTCTGTCTCTGTCTCTGTCTCTGTCTCTGCCTCTGTCTCTGTCTCTGTCTCTGTCTCTGTCTCTGTCTCCGTCTCTGTCTCTGTCTCTGTCTCTGTCTCTGTCTCTGTCTCTGTCTCTGTCTCTGTCTCTGTCTCTGTCTCTGTCTCTGTCTCCGTCTCTGTCTCCGTCTCTGTCTCGTTCTCTGTTTCTGTCTCTGTCTCTGTCTCCGTCTCTGTCTCCGTATCTGTCTCTGTCTCTGTCTCTGTCTCTGTCTCTGTCTCTGTCTCTGTCTCTGTCTCTGTCTCTGTCTCTGCCTCCGTCTGTGTCTCCGTCTCTGTCTCTGTCTCTGTCTCTGTCTCTGTCTCTGTCTCCGTCCCTGCCTCTGCCTCTGTCTCTGTCTCTGTCTTTGTCTCTGTCTCTGTCTCTGTCTCTGTCTCTGTCTCCGTCTCTGTCTCTGTCTCTGTCTCTGCCTCTGTCTCTGTCTCTGTCTCTGTCTCTGTCTCTGTCTCGGTCTTTGTCTCCGTCTCTGTCTCTGTCTCTGTCTCTGTCTCTGTCTCTGTCTCTGTCTCTGTCTCTGTCTCTGTCTCTGTCTCTGTCTCTGTCTCTGTCTCTGTCTCTGCCTCTGTCTCTGTCTCTGTCTCTGTCTCTGTCTCTGTCTCTGTCTCTGTCTCTGTCTCTGTCTCTGTCTCTGTCTCTGTCTCTGTCTCTGTCTCTGTCTCTGTCTCTGTCTCTGTCTCTGTCTCTGTCTCTGTCTCTGTCTCTGTCTCTGTCTCTGTCTCTGTCTCTGTCTCTGTCTCTGTCTCTGTCTCTGCCTCTGTCTCTGTCTCTGTCGCTGTCTCTGCCTCTGTCACTGTCTCTGTCTCTGTTTCTGTCGCTGTCTCTCCCTCCGTCTCTGGCTCTGTCTCTGTCTCTGTCTATTCCTCTGTCTCTGTCTCCGTATCTGTCTCTGTCCCTGGCTCTGTCTCTGCCTCTGTCTCCGTCTCTGTCTCTGTCTCTGTCTCTGTCTCTGTCTCTGTCTCTGTCTCTGTCTCTGTCTCTGTCTCTGTCTCTGTCTCTGCCCTGTCTCTATCTCTGTCTCTGTCGCTGTCTCTGCCCATGTCTCTGTCGCTGTCTCTGCCTCTGTCTCAGTCCCTGCGTCTGTCTCTGACTTTGTCTCCGTCTCTGTCTCTGTCTCTGTCTCTGCCTCTGTCTCTGTCCCCGTATCTGTCTCTGTCTCTTTTTCTGTCTCTGTCTCTGTCTCTGTCCCTGCCTGTGTCTCTGCCTCTGTCTCCGTCTCTGCCTCTGTCTCTGTCTCTGTCTCTATCTCCGTCTCTGTCTCTGTCTCTGTCTCTGTCTCTATCTCCGTCTCTGTCTCTGTCTCTGACTCTGCCTCTGTCTCTGTCTCTGTCTCTGTCTATGTCTCTGTCTCTGTCTCTATCTCTGTCTCTGTCTCTGTCTCCGTCCCTGCCTCTGCCTCTGTCTCTGTCTCTGTCTTTGTCTCTGTCTCTGTCTCTGTCTCTGTCTCTGTCTCCGTCTCTGTCTCCGTCTCTGTCTCGTTCTCTGTTTCTGTCTCTGTCTCTGTCTCTGTCTCTGTCTCTGTCTCTGTCTCTGCCTCTGTCTCTGTCTCTGTCTCTGTCTCTGTCTCTGTCTCTGTCTCTGTCTCTGTCTCTGTCTCTGTCTCTGTCTCTGTCTCTGTCTCTGTCTCTGTCTCTGTCTCCGTCTCTGTCTCTGTCTCTGTCTCTGTCTCTGTCTCTGTCTCTGTCTCCGTCTCTGTCTCCGTCTCTGTCTCGTTCTCTGTTTCTGTCTCTGTCTCTGTCTCCGTCTCTGTCTCCGTATCTGTCTCTGTCTCTGTCTCTGTCTCTGTCTTGTTCTCTGTTTCTGTCTCTGTCTCTGTCTCTGTCTCTGTCTCTGTCTCTGTCTCTGTCTCTGTCTCTGTCACTGCCTCTGTCTCTGTCTCTGTCTCTCTCTGTCGCTGTCTCTTCCTCTGTCTCTGTCTCCGTCTCTGTCCCTGTCTCCGTCTCTGTCCCTGGCTCTGTCTCTGCCTCTGTCCCCGTCTCTGTCTCTGTCTCTGTCTCTGTCTCTGTCTCTGTCTCTGTCTCTGTCCTTGTCTCTGTCTCTGTCTCTGTCTCTATCTCTGTCTCTGTCTCTGTCTCTGTCTCTGTCTCTGTCTCTGTCTCTGTCTCTGTCTCTGTCTCTGTCTCTGTCTCTGTCTCTGTCGCTGTCTCTGTCTCTGTCTCTGTCTCCGTCTCTGTTTCTGTCGCTGTCTCTCCCTCCGTCTCTGGCTCTGTCTCTGTCTCTGTCTCTGTCTCTGTCTATTCCTCTGTCTCTGTCTCCGTATCTGTCTCTGTCCCTGGCTCTGTCTCTGCCTCTGTCTCCGTCTCTGTCTCTGTCTCTGTCTCTGTCTCTGTCTCTGTCTCTGTCTCTGTCTCTGTCTCTGTCTCTGTCTCTGTCTCTGTCTCTGTCTCGGTCTTTGTCTCCGTCTCTGTCTCTGTCTCTGTCTCTGTCTCTGTCTCTGTCTCTGTCTCTGTCTCTGTCTCTGTCTCTGTCTCTGCCTCTGTCTCTGTCTCTGTCTCTGTCTCTGTCGCTGTCTCTGTCTCTGTCTCTGTCTCCGTCTCTGTTTCTGTCTCTGTCTCTGTCTCTGTCTCTGTCTTTGTCTCTGTCTCTGTCTCCGACTCTGTCTCCGTCTCTGTCTCGGTCTCTGTTTCTGTCTCTGTCTCTGTCTCCGCCTCTGTCTCCGTATCTGTCTCTGTCTCTGCCTCTGTCTCTGTCCCCGTATCTGTCTCTGTCTCTTTCTCTGTCTCTGTCTCTGTCTCTGTCTCTGTCTCTGTCTCTGTCTCTATCTCCGTCTCTGTCTCTGTCTCTGACTCTGTCTCTGTCTCTGTCTCTGTCTCTGCCTCTGCCTCTGTCTCTGCCTCTGTCTCTGTCTCTGTCTCTGTCTGTGTCTCTGCCTCTGTCCCTGTCTCCGTCTCTGTCTCTGTCTCTGTCTCTGTCTCTGTCTCTGTCTCCGTCTCTGTCTCTGTCTCTGTCTCTGTCTCCGTCTCTGTCTCTGTCTCTATCTCTGCCTCTGTCTCTGTCTCTGTCTCTCTCTCTGTCTCTGTCTCTGTCTCTGTCACTGCCTCTGTCTCTGTCTCTGTCTCTCTCTGTCGCTGTCTCTTCCTCTGTCTCTGTCTCCGTCTCTGTCCCTGTCTCCGTCTCTGTCCCTGGCTCTGTCTCTGCCTCTGTCCCCGTCTCTGTCTCTGTCTCTGTCTCTGTCTCTGTCTCTGTCTCTGTCTCTGTCCTTGTCTCTGTCTCTGTCTCTGTCTCTATCTCTGTCTCTGTCTCTGTCTCTGTCTCTGTCTCTGTCTCTGTCTCTGTCTCTGTCTCTGTCTCTGTCTCTGTCTCTGTCTCTGTCTCTGTCGCTGTCTCTGTCTCTGTCTCTGTCTCCGTCTCTGTTTCTGTCGCTGTCTCTCCCTCCGTCTCTGGCTCTGTCTCTGTCTCTGTCTCTGTCTCTGTCTATTCCTCTGTCTCTGTCTCCGTATCTGTCTCTGTCCCTGGCTCTGTCTCTGCCTCTGTCTCCGTCTCTGTCTCTGTCTCTGTCTCTGTCTCTGTCTCTGTCTCTGTCTCGGTCTTTGTCTCCGTCTCTGTCTCTGTCTCTGTCTCTGTCTCTGTCTCTGTCTCTGTCTCTGTCTCTGTCTCTGTCTCTGTCTCTGCCTCTGTCTCTGTCTCTGTCTCTGTCTCTGTCTCTGTCTCTGTCTCTGTCTCTGTCTCTGTCTCTGTCTCTGTCTCTGTCTCTGTCTCTGTCTCTGTCTCGGTCTTTGTCTCCGTCTCTGTCTCTGTCTCTGTCTCTGTCTCTGTCTCTGTCTCTGTCTCTGTCTCTGTCTCTGTCTCTGTCTCTGCCTCTGTCTCTGTCTCTGTCTCTGTCTCTGTCTCTGTCTCTGTCTCTGTCTCTGTCTCTGTCTCTGTCTCTGTCTCTGTCTCTGTCTCTGTCGCTGTCTCTGTCTCTGTCTCTGTCTCTGTCTCTGTTTCTGTCGCTGTCTCTCCCTCCGTCTCTGGCTCTGTCTCTGTCTCTGTCTATTCCCATGTCTCTGTCTCCGTATCTGTCTCTGCCTCTGCCTCTGTCTCTGCCTCTGTCTCTGTCTCTGTCTCTGTCTCTGTCTATTCCTCTGTCTCTGTCTCCGAATCTGTCTCTGTCCCTGGCTCTGTCTCTACCTCTGTCTCCGTCTCTGTCTCTGTCTCTGTCTCTGTCTCTGTCTCTGTCTCTGTCTCTGTCTCTGTCTCTGTCTCTGTCTCTGTCTCTGTCTCTGTCTCTGTCTCTGTCTCTGTCTCTGTCTCTGTCTCTGTCTCTGCCCTGTCTCTATCTCTGTCTCTGTCGCTGTCTCTGCCCCTGTCTCTGTCGCTGTCTCTGCCTCTGTCTCAGTCCCTGCGTCTGTCTCCGACTTTGTCTCCGTCCCTGTCTCTGTCTCTGTCTCTGTCTCTGTCTCTGTCTCTGTCTCTGTCTCTGTCTCTGTCTCTGTCTCTGTCTCTGTCTCCGTCTCTGTCTCCGTCTCTGTCTCTGTCTCTGTCTCGGTCTTTGTCTCCGTCTCTGTCTCTGTCTCTGCCTCTGTCTCTGTCTCTGTCTCTGTCTCTGTCTCTGTCTCTGTCTCTGTCTCGGTCTTTGTCTCCGTCTCTGTCTCTGTCTCTGTCTCTGTCTCTGTCTCTGTCTCTGTCTCTGTCTCTGTCTCTGTCTCTGTCTCTGTCTCTGTCTCTGTCTCTGTCTCTGTCTCCGTCTCTGTCTCCGTCTCTGTCTCGTTCTCTGTTTCTGTCTCTGTCTCTGTCTCTGTCTCTGTCTCTGTCTCTGTCTCTGTCTCTGTCTCTGCCTCTGTCTCTGTCTCTGTCTCTGTCTCTGTCTCTGTCTCTGTCTCTGTCTCTGTCTCTGTCTCTGTCTCTGTCTCTGTCTCTGTCTCTGTCTCTGTCTCTGTCTCTGTCTCTGTCTCCGTCTCTGTCTCCGTCTCTGTCTCGTTCTCTGTTTCTGTCTCTGTCTCTGTCTCCGTCTCTGTCTCCGTATCTGTCTCTGTCTCTGTCTCTGTCTCTGTCTCTGTCTCTGTCTCTGTCTCTGTCTCTGTCTCTGTCTCTGCCTCCGTCTGTGTCTCCGTCTCTGTCTCTGTCTCTGTCTCTGTCTCTGTCTCTGTCTCCGTCCCTGCCTCTGCCTCTGTCTCTGTCTCTGTCTTTGTCTCTGTCTCTGTCTCTGTCTCTGTCTCTGTCTCCGTCTCTGTCTCTGTCTCTGTCTCTGCCTCTGTCTCTGTCTCTGTCTCTGTCTCTGTCTCTGTCTCGGTCTTTGTCTCCGTCTCTGTCTCTGTCTCTGTCTCTGTCTCTGTCTCTGTCTCTGTCTCTGTCTCTGTCTCTGTCTCTGTCTCTGTCTCTGTCTCTGTCTCTGCCTCTGTCTCTGTCTCTGTCTCTGTCTCTGTCTCTGTCTCTGTCTCTGTCTCTGTCTCTGTCTCTGTCTCTGTCTCTGTCTCTGTCTCTGTCTCTGTCTCTGTCTCTGTCTCTGTCTCTGTCTCTGTCTCTGTCTCTGTCTCTGTCTCTGTCTCTGTCTCTGTCTCTGTCTCTGTCTCTGTCTCTGTCTCTGTCTCTGTCTCTGCCTCTGTCTCTGTCTCTGTCGCTGTCTCTGTCTCTGTCACTGTCTCTGTCTCTGTTTCTGTCGCTGTCTCTCCCTCCGTCTCTGGCTCTGTCTCTGTCTCTGTCTATTCCTCTGTCTCTGTCTCCGTATCTGTCTCTGTCCCTGGCTCTGTCTCTGCCTCTGTCTCCGTCTCTGTCTCTGTCTCTGTCTCTGTCTCTGTCTCTGTCTCTGTCTCTGTCTCTGTCTCTGTCTCTGTCTCTGCCCTGTCTCTATCTCTGTCTCTGTCGCTGTCTCTGCCCATGTCTCTGTCGCTGTCTCTGCCTCTGTCTCAGTCCCTGCGTCTGTCTCTGACTTTGTCTCCGTCTCTGTCTCTGTCTCTGTCTCTGCCTCTGTCTCTGTCCCCGTATCTGTCTCTGTCTCTTTTTCTGTCTCTGTCTCTGTCTCTGTCCCTGCCTGTGTCTCTGCCTCTGTCTCCGTCTCTGCCTCTGTCTCTGTCTCTGTCTCTATCTCCGTCTCTGTCTCTGTCTCTGTCTCTGTCTCTATCTCCGTCTCTGTCTCTGTCTCTGACTCTGCCTCTGTCTCTGTCTCTGTCTCTGTCTATGTCTCTGTCTCTGTCTCTGTCTCTGTCTCTGTCTCTGTCTCCGTCCCTGCCTCTGCCTCTGTCTCTGTCTCTGTCTTTGTCTCTGTCTCTGTCTCTGTCTCTGTCTCTGTCTCCGTCTCTGTCTCCGTCTCTGTCTCGTTCTCTGTTTCTGTCTCTGTCTCTGTCTCTGTCTCTGTCTCTGTCTCTGTCTCTGCCTCTGTCTCTGTCTCTGTCTCTGTCTCTGTCTCTGTCTCTGTCTCTGTCTCTGTCTCTGTCTCTGTCTCTGTCTCTGTCTCTGTCTCTGTCTCTGTCTCTGTCTCTGTCTCTGTCTCTGTCTCTGTCTCCGTCTCTGTCTCCGTCTCTGTCTCGTTCTCTGTTTCTGTCTCTGTCTCTGTCTCCGTCTCTGTCTCCGTATCTGTCTCTGTCTCTGTCTCTGTCTCTGTCTTGTTCTCTGTTTCTGTCTCTGTCTCTGTCTCTGTCTCTGTCTCTGTCTCTGTCTCTATCTCTGCCTCTGTCTCTGTCTCTGTCTCTGTCTCTGTCTCTGTCTCTGTCTCTGTCTCTGTCACTGCCTCTGTCTCTGTCTCTGTCTCTCTCTGTCGCTGTCTCTTCCTCTGTCTCTGTCTCCGTCTCTGTCCCTGTCTCCGTCTCTGTCCCTGGCTCTGTCTCTGCCTCTGTCCCCGTCTCTGTCTCTGTCTCTGTCTCTGTCTCTGTCTCTGTCTCTGTCTCTGTCCTTGTCTCTGTCTCTGTCTCTGTCTCTATCTCTGTCTCTGTCTCTGTCTCTGTCTCTGTCTCTGTCTCTGTCTCTGTCTCTGTCTCTGTCTCTGTCTCTGTCGCTGTCTCTGTCTCTGTCTCTGTCTCCGTCTCTGTTTCTGTCGCTGTCTCTCCCTCCGTCTCTGGCTCTGTCTCTGTCTCTGTCTCTGTCTCTGTCTATTCCTCTGTCTCTGTCTCCGTATCTGTCTCTGTCCCTGGCTCTGTCTCTGCCTCTGTCTCCGTCTCTGTCTCTGTCTCTGTCTCTGTCTCTGTCTCTGTCTCTGTCTCTGTCTCTGTCTCTGTCTCTGTCTCTGTCTCTGTCTCTGTCTCTGTCTCGGTCTTTGTCTCCGTCTCTGTCTCTGTCTCTGTCTCTGTCTCTGTCTCTGTCTCTGTCTCTGTCTCTGTCTCTGTCTCTGTCTCTGCCTCTGTCTCTGTCTCTGTCTCTGTCTCTGTCGCTGTCTCTGTCTCTGTCTCTGTCTCCGTCTCTGTTTCTGTCGCTGTCTCTCCCTCCGTCTCTGGCTCTGTCCCTGGCTCTGTCTCTGCCTCTGTCTCCGTCTCTGTCTCTGTCTCTGTCTCTGTCTCTGTCTCTGTCTCTGTCTCTGTCTCTGTCTCTGTCTCTGTCTCTGTCGCTGTCTCTGTCTCTGTCTCTGTCTCCGTCTCTGTTTCTGTCGCTGTCTCTCCCTCCGTCTCTGGCTCTGTCTCTGTCTCTGTCTCTGTCTCTGTCTCTGTCTCTGTCTCTGTCTCTGTCTCTGTCTCTGTCTCTGTCTCGGTCTTTGTCTCCGTCTCTGTCTCTGTCTCTGTCTCTGTCTCTGTCTCTGTCTCTGTCTCTGTCTCTGTCTCTGTCTCTGTCTCTGTCTCTGTCTCTGTCTCTGTCTCTGTCTCTATCTCCGTCTCTGTCTCTGACTCTGACTCTGTCTCTGTCTCTGTCTCTGTCTCTGTCTCTGTCTCTGTCTCTGTCTCTGTCTCTGTCTCTGTCTCTGTCTCTGTCTCTGTCTCTGTCTCTGCCTCTGCCTCTGTCTCTGTCTCTGTCTCTGTCTCTGTCTCTGTCTCTGTCTCTGTCTCTGTCTCTGTCTCTGTCTCTGTCTCTGTCTCTGTCTCTGTCTCTGTCTCTGTCTCTGTCTCTGTCTCTGTCTCTGTCTCTGTCTCTGTCTCTGTCTCTGTCTCCGTCTCTGTCTCCGTCTCTGTCTCGTTCTCTGTTTCTGTCTCTGTCTCTGTCTCTGTCTCTGTCTCTGTCCCTGTCTCTGTCTCTGTCTCTGTCTCTGTCTCTGTCTCTGTCTCTGTCTCTGTCTCTGTCTCTGCCTCTGTCTCTGCCTCTGTCTCAGTCTCTGTCTCTGTCTCTGTCTCTGTCTCTGTCTCTGTCTCTGTCTCTGTCTCTGTCTCTGTCTCTGTCTCTGTCTCTGTCTCTGTCTCTGTCTCTGTCTCTGTCTATTCCTCTGTCTCTGTCTCCGTATCTGTCTCTGTCTCTGTTTCTGTCTCTGTCTCTGTCGCTGTCCCTGCCTGTGTCTCTGCCTCTGTCTCCGTCTCTGTCTCTGTATCTGTCTCTATCTCCGTCTCTGTCTCTGTCTCTGACTCTGTCTCTGTCTCTGCCTCTGTCTTCGTCTCTGTCTGTGTTTCTGTCTCTGACACTGTCTCTGTCTCTGTCTGTGTCTCTGTCTCTGTCTCTGTCTCTGTCTCTGTCTCTGTCTCTGTCTCTGTCTCTGTCTCTATCTCTGCCTCTGTCTCTGTCTCTGTCTCTGTCTCTGTCTCTGTCTCTACCTCTGTCTCTGTCTCTCTCTCTGTCTGTGTCTCTGTCTCTGTCTCGGTCTTTGTCTCCGTCTCTGTCTCTGTCTCTGTCTCTGTCTCTGTCTCTGCCTCTGTCTCAGTCTCTGCGTCTGTCTCTGTCTCTGTCTCTGTCTCTGTCTTTGTCTCTGTCTCTGTCTCTGTCTCTGTCTCTGTCTCTGTCTCTGTCTCTGTCTCTGTCTCTGTCCCTGTCTCTTCCTCTGTCTCTGTCTCCGTCTCTGTCCCTGGCTCTGTCTCTGCCTCTGTCTCCGTCTCTGTCTCTGTCTCTGTCTCTGTCTCTGTCTCTGTCTCTGTCTCTGTCTCTGTCTCTGTCTCTGTCTCTGTCTCTGTCGCAGTCTCTGTCTCTATCTCTATCTCTGTCTCTCTCTCTGTCTCTGTCTCTGTCCCTGTCTCTTCCTCTGTCTCTGTCTCCGTCTCTGTCCCTGGCTCTGTCTCTGCCTCTGTCTCCGTCTCTGTCTCTGTCTCTGTCTCTGTCTCTGTCTCTGTCTCTGCCCTGTCTCTATCTCTGTCTCTGTCGCTGTCTCTGTCTCCGACTCTGTCTCCGTCTCTGTCTCGGTCTCTGTTTCTGTCTCTGTCTCTGTCTCCGTCTCTGTCTCCGTATCTGTCTCTGTCTCTGCCTCTGTCTCTGTCCCCGTATCTGTCTCTGTCTCTGTCTCTGTCTCTGTCTCTGTCTCTGTCTCTGTCTCTGTCTCTGTCTCTGTCTCTGTCTCTGTCTCTGTCTCTGTCTCCGTATCTGTCTCTGTCTCTGTCTCTGTCTCTGTCTCTGTCTCTGTCTCTGTCTCTGTCTCTGTCTCTGTCTCCGTACCTGTCTCTGTCTCTGTCTCTGTCTCCGTCTCTTTCTCTGTCTGAGACTCTGCCTTTGTCTCTGTCTCTGTCACTGCCTCTGCCTCCGTCTCTGTCTCTGTCTCTGTCTCTGTCTCTGTCTCTGTCTCTGTCTCTGTCTCTGTCTCTATCTCCGTCTCTGTCTCTGTCTCTGACTCTGTCTCTGTCTCTGTCTCTGTCTCTGTCTCTGCCTCTGCCTCTGTCTCTGCCTCTGTCTCTGTCTCTGTCTCTGTCTGTGTCTCTGCCTCTGTCCCTGCCTCCGTCTCTGTCTCTGTCTCTGTCTCTGTCTCTGCCTCTGTCTCAGTCCCTGCGTCTGTCTCCGTCTTTGTCTCCGTCTCTGTCTCTGTCTCTGTCTCTGTCTCTGTCTCTGTCTCTGTCTCTGTCTCTATTTCTGTCTCTGTCGCTGTCTCTGCCCCTGTCTCTGTCGCTGTCTCTGCCTCTGTCTCAGTCCCTGCGTCTGTCTCCGTCTTTGTCTCCGTCTCTGTCTCTGTCTCTGTCTCTGTCTCTGCCTCTGTCGCTCTCTCTCCCTCTGTCTCTGTCTCTGTCTCTGTCTCTATCTCTGCCTCTGTCTCTGTCTCTGTCTCTGTCTCTGTCTCTGTCTCTGTCTCTGTCTCTACCTCTGTCTCTGTCTCTGTCTCTGTCTCTGTCTCTGTCTCTGTCTCTGTCTCTGTCTCTGTCTCTGTCTCCGTCTCTGTCTCCGTCTCTGTCTCGTTCTCTGTTTCTGTCTCTGTCTCTGTCTCTGTCTCTGTCTCTGTCCCTGTCTCTGTCTCTGTCTCTGTCTCTGTCTCTGTCTCTGTCTCTGTCTCTGTCTCTGTCTCTGCCTCTGTCTCTGCCTCTGTCTCAGTCTCTGTCTCTGTCTCTGTCTCTGTCTCTGTCTCTGTCTCTGTCTCTGTCTCTGTCTCTGTCTCTGTCTCTGTCTCTGTCTCTGTCTCTGTCTCTGTCTCTGTCTCTGTCTCTGTCTATTCCTCTGTCTCTGTCTCCGTATCTGTCTCTGTCTCTGTTTCTGTCTCTGTCTCTGTCGCTGTCCCTGCCTGTGTCTCTGCCTCTGTCTCCGTCTCTGTCTCTGTATCTGTCTCTATCTCCGTCTCTGTCTCTGTCTCTGACTCTGTCTCAGTCTCTGCCTCTGTCTTCGTCTCTGTCTGTGTTTCTGTCTCTGACACTGTCTCTGTCTCTGTCTGTGTCTCTGTCTCTGTCTCTGTCTCTGTCTCTGTCTCTGTCTCTGTCTCTGTCTCTGTCTCTGTCTCTATCTCTGCCTCTGTCTCTGTCTCTGTCTCTGTCTCTGTCTCTGTCTCTACCTCTGTCTCTGTCTCTCTCTCTGTCTGTGTCTCTGTCTCTGTCTCGGTCTTTGTCTCCGTCTCTGTCTCTGTCTCTGTCTCTGTCTCTGTCTCTGCCTCTGTCTCAGTCTCTGCGTCTGTCTCTGTCTCTGTCTCTGTCTCTGTCTTTGTCTCTGTCTCTGTCTCTGTCTCTGTCTCTGTCTCTGTCTCTGTCTCTGTCCCTGTCTCTTCCTCTGTCTCTGTCTCCGTCTCTGTCCCTGGCTCTGTCTCTGCCTCTGTCTCCGTCTCTGTCTCTGTCTCTGTCTCTGTCTCTGTCTCTGTCTCTGTCTCTGTCTCTGTCTCTGTCTCTGTCTCTGTCTCTGTCGCAGTCTCTGTCTCTATCTCTATCTCTGTCTCTCTCTCTGTCTCTGTCTCTGTCCCTGTCTCTTCCTCTGTCTCTGTCTCCGTCTCTGTCCCTGGCTCTGTCTCTGCCTCTGTCTCCGTCTCTGTCTCTGTCTCTGTCTCTGTCTCTGTCTCTGTCTCTGCCCTGTCTCTATCTCTGTCTCTGTCGCTGTCTCTGTCTCCGACTCTGTCTCCGTCTCTGTCTCGGTCTCTGTTTCTGTCTCTGTCTCTGTCTCCGTCTCTGTCTCCGTATCTGTCTCTTTCTCTGCCTCTGTCTCTGTCCCCGTATCTGTCTCTGTCTCTGTCTCTGTCTCTGTCTCTGTCTCTGTCTCTGTCTCTGTCTCTGTCTCTGTCTCTGTCTCTGTCTCTGTCTCTGTCTCCGTATCTGTCTCTGTCTCTGTCTCTGTCTCTGTCTCTGTCTCTGTCTCTGTCTCTGTCTCTGTCTCTGTCTCCGTACCTGTCTCTGTCTCTGTCTCTGTCTCCGTCTCTTTCTCTGTCTGAGACTCTGCCTTTGTCTCTGTCTCTGTCACTGTCTCTGCCTCCGTCTCTGTCTCTGTCTCTGTCTCTGTCTCTGTCTCTGTCTCTGTCTCTGTCTCTGTCTCTGTCTCTATCTCCGTCTCTGTCTCTGTCTCTGACTCTGTCTCTGTCTCTGTCTCTGTCTCTGTCTCTGCCTCTGCCTCTGTCTCTGCCTCTGTCTCTGTCTCTGTCTCTGTCTGTGTCTCTGCCTCTGTCCCTGCCTCCGTCTCTGTCTCTGTCTCTGTCTCTGTCTCTGCCTCTGTCTCAGTCCCTGCGTCTGTCTCCGTCTTTGTCTCCGTCTCTGTCTCTGTCTCTGTCTCTGTCTCTGTCTCTGTCTCTGTCTCTGTCTCTATTTCTGTCTCTGTCGCTGTCTCTGCCCCTGTCTCTGTCGCTGTCTCTGCCTCTGTCTCAGTCCCTGCGTCTGTCTCCGTCTTTGTCTCCGTCTCTGTCTCTGTCTCTGTCTCTGTCTCTGCCTCTGTCGCTCTCTCTCCCTCTGTCTCTGTCTCTGTCTCTGTCTCTATCTCTGCCTCTGTCTCTGTCTCTGTCTCTGTCTCTGTCTCTGTCTCTGTCTCTACCTCTGTCTCTGTCTCTCTCTCTGTCTGTGTCTCTGTCTCTGTCTCGGTCTTTGTCTCCGTCTCTGTCTCTGTCTCTGTCTCTGTCTCTGTCTCTGCCTCTGTCTCAGTCTCTGCGTCTGTCTCTGTCTCTGTCTCTGTCTCTGTCTTTGTCTCTGTCTCTGTCTCTGTCTCTGTCTCTGTCTCTGTCTCTGTCTCTGTCTCTGTCTCTGTCCCTGTCTCTTCCTCTGTCTCTGTCTCCGTCTCTGTCCCTGGCTCTGTCTCTGCCTCTGTCTCCGTCTCTTTCTCTGTCTCTGTCTCTGTCTCTGTCTCTGTCTCTGTCTCTGTCTCTGTCTCTGTCTCTGTCTCTGTCTCTGTCTCTGTCTCTGTCTCTGTCGCTGTCTCTGTCTCTGTCTCTATCTCTGTCTCTGTCTCTGTCTCTGTCTCTGTCCCTGTCTCTTCCTCTGTCTCTGTCTCCGTCTCTGTCCCTGGCTCTGTCTCTGCCTCTGTCTCCGTCTCTGCCTCTGTCTCCGTCTCTGTCTCTGTCTCTGTCTCTGTCTCTGTCTCTGTCTCTGCCCTGTCTCTATCTCTGTCTCTGTCGCTGTCTCTGTCTCCGACTCTGTCTCCGTCTCTGTCTCGGTCTCTGTTTCTGTCTCTGTCTCTGTCTCCGTCTCTGTCTCCGTATCTGTCTCTGTCTCTGCCTCTGTCTCTGTCCCCGTATCTGTCTCTGTCTCTGTCTCTGTCTCTGTCTCTGTCTCTGTCTCTGTCTCTGTCTCTGTCTCTGTCTCTGTCTCTGTCTCTGTCTCTGTCTCCGTATCTGTCTCTGTCTCTGTCTCTGTCTCTGTCTCTATCTCTGTCTCTGTCTCTGTCTCTGTCTCTGTCTCCGTACCTGTCTCTGTCTCTGTCTCTGTCTCCGTCTCTTTCTCTGTCTGAGACTCTGCCTTTGTCTCTGTCTCTGTCACTGTCTCTGCCTCCGTCTCTGTCTCTGTCTCTGTCTCTGTCTCTGTCTCTGTCTCTGTCTCTGTCTCTGTCTCTGTCTCTATCTCCGTCTCTGTCTCTGTCTCTGACTCTGTCTCTGTCTCTGTCTCTGTCTCTGTCTCTGCCTCTGCCTCTGTCTCTGCCTCTGTCTCTGTCTCTGTCTCTGTCTGTGTCTCTGCCTCTGTCCCTGCCTCCGTCTCTGTCTCTGTCTCTGTCTCTGTCTCTGCCTCTGTCTCAGTCCCTGCGTCTGTCTCCGTCTTTGTCTCCGTCTCTGTCTCTGTCTTTGTCTCTGTCTCTGTCTCTGTCTCTGTCTCTGTCTCTATTTCTGTCTCTGTCGCTGTCTCTGCCCCTGTCTCTGTCGCTGTCTCTGCCTCTGTCTCAGTCCCTGCGTCTGTCTCCGTCTTTGTCTCCGTCTCTGTCTCTGTCTCTGTCTCTGTCTCTGCCTCTGTCGCTCTCTCTCCCTCTGTCTCTGTCTCTGTCTCTGTCTCTATCTCTGCCTCTGTCTCTGTCTCTGTCTCTGTCTCTGTCTCTGTCTCTGTCTCTACCTCTGTCTCTGTCTCTCTCTCTGTCTGTGTCTCTGTCTCTGTCTCGGTCTTTGTCTCCGTCTCTGTCTCTGTCTCTGTCTCTGTCTCTGTCTCTGCCTCTGTCTCAGTCTCTGCGTCTGTCTCTGTCTCTGTCTCTGTCTCTGTCTTTGTCTCTGTCTCTGTCTCTGTCTCTGTCTCTGTCTCTGTCTCTGTCTCTGTCTCTGTCCCTGTCTCTTCCTCTGTCTCTGTCTCCGTCTCTGTCCCTGGCTCTGTCTCTGCCTCTGTCTCCGTCTCTGTCTCTGTCTCTGTCTCTGTCTCTGTCTCTGTCTCTGTCTCTGTCTCTGTCTCTGTCTCTGTCTCTGTCTCTGTCTCTGTCTCTGTCTCTGTCTCTGTCGCTGTCTCTGTCTCTGTCTCTATCTCTGTCTCTGTCTCTGTCTCTGTCTCTGTCCCTGTCTCTTCCTCTGTCTCTGTCTCCGTCTCTGTCCCTGGCTCTGTCTCTGCCTCTGTCTCCGTCTCTGTCTCTGTCTCTGTCTCTGTCTCTGTCTCTGTCTCTGTCTCTGTCTCTGTCTCTGCCCTGTCTCTATCTCTGTCTCTGTCGCTGTCTCTGTCTCCGACTCTGTCTCCGTCTCTGTCTCGGTCTCTGTTTCTGTCTCTGTCTCTGTCTCCGTCTCTGTCTCCGTATCTGTCTCTGTCTCTGCCTCTGTCTCTGTCCCCGTATCTGTCTCTGTCTCTGTCTCTGTCTCTGTCTCTGTCTCTGTCTCTGTCTCTGTCTCTGTCTCTGTCTCTGTCTCTGTCTCTGTCTCCGTATCTGTCTCTGTCTCTGTCTCTGTCTCTGTCTCTGTCTCTGTCTCTGTCTCTGTCTCTGTCTCTGTCTCTGTCTCCGTACCTGTCTCTGTCTCCGTACCTGTCTCTGTCTCTGTCTCTGTCTCCGTCTCTTTCTCTGTCTGAGACTCTGCCTTTGTCTCTGTCTCTGTCACTGTCTCTGCCTCCGTCTCTGTCTCTGTCTCTGTCTCTGTCTCTGTCTCTGTCTCTGTCTCTGTCTCTGTCTCTGTCTCTATCTCCGTCTCTGTCTCTGTCTCTGACTCTGTCTCTGTCTCTGTCTCTGTCTCTGTCTCTGCCTCTGCCTCTGTCTCTGCCTCTGTCTCTGTCTCTGTCTCTGCCTGTGTCTCTGCCTCTGTCCCTGTCTCCGTCTCTGTCTCTGTCTCTGTCTCTGTCTCTGTCTCTGTCTCCGTCTCTGTCTCTGTCTCTGTCTCTGTCTCTGTCTCTGTCTCTGTCTCTGTCTCTGCCTGTGTCTCTGTCTCTGTCTCTGTCTCTGTCTCTGTCTCTGTCACTGCCTCTGTCTCTGTCTCTGTCTCTCTCTGTCGCTGTCTCTTCCTCTGTCTCTGTCTCCGTCTCTGTCCCTGGCTCTGTCTCTGCCTCTGTCTCCGTCTCTGTCTCTGTCTCTGTCTCTGTCTCTGTCTCTGTCTCTGCCTCTGTCTCTGTCCTTGTCTCTGTCTCTGTCTCTGTCTCTATCTCTGTCTCTGTCTCTGTCTCTGTCTCTGTCTCTGTCTCTGTCTCTGTCTCTGTCACTGCCTCTGTCTCTGTCTCTGTCTCTCTCTGTCGCTGTCTCTTCCTCTGTCTCTGTCTCCGTCTCTGTCCCTGTCTCCGTCTCTGTCCCTGGCTCTGTCTCTGCCTCTGTCCCCGTCTCTGTCTCTGTCTCTGTCTCTGTCTCTGTCTCTGTCTCTGTCTCTGTCTCTGTCTCTGTCCTTGTCTCTGTCTCTGTCTCTGTCTCTATCTCTGTCTCTGTCTCTGTCTCTGTCTCTGCCTCTATCTCAGTCCCTGCGTCTGTCTCCGTCTTTGTCTCCGTCTCTGTCTCTGTCTCTGTCTCTGTCTCTGCCTCTGTCGCTCTCTCTCCCTCTGTCTCTGTCTCTGTCTCTGTCTCTATCTCTGCCTCTGTCTCTGTCTCTGTCTGTGTCTCTGTCTCTGTCTCTGTCACTGTCTCTGTCTCTGTCTCTGTCTCTGTCTCTGTCTCTGTCTCTGTCTCTGTCTCTGTCTCTGTCTCTGTCTCTGTCTCTGTCTCTGTCTCTGTCTCTGTCTCTGTCTCTGTCTCTGTCTCTGTCTCTGTCTCTGTCTCTGACTCTGTCTCTGTCTCTGTCTCTGCATCTGTCTCTGCGTCTGTCTCTGCGTCTGTCTCGGTCTCTGTCTCTGTCTCCGTCTCTGTCTCTGTCTCTGTCTCTGCCTCTGTCTCTGTCTCTGTCTCTGTCTCCGTCCCTGCCTCTGTCTCTGTCTCTGTCTTTGTCTGTGTCTGTGTCTCTGTCTCTGTTCCTGTCTCTGTCTCTGTCTCTGCCCTGTCTCTATCTCTGTCTCTGTCGCTGTCTCTGCCCCTGTCTCTGTCGCTGTCTCTGCCTCTGTCTCAGTCCCTGCGTCTGTCTCCGTCTTTGTCTCCGTCTCTGTCTCTGTCTCTGTCTCTGTCTCTGTCTCTGCCTCTGTCGCTCTCTCTCCCTCTGTCTCTTTCTCTGTCTCTGTCTCTATCTCTGCCTCTGTTTCTGTCTCTGTCTCTGTCTCTGTCTCTGTCTCTGTCTCTGCCTCTGTCTCTGCCTCTGTCTCAGTCTCTGTCTCTGTCTCTGTCTCTGTCTCTGTCTCTGTCTCTGTCTCTGTCTCTGTCTCTGTCTCTGTCTCTGTCTCTGTCTCTGTCTCTATTTCTGTCTCTGTCGCTGTCTCTGCCCCTGTCTCTGTCGCTGTCTCTGCCTCTGTCTCAGTCCCTGCGTCTGTCTCCGTCTTTGTCTCCGTCTCTGTCTCTGTCTCTGTCTCTGTCTCTGCCTCTGTCGCTCTCTCTCCCTCTGTCTCTGTCTCTGTCTCTGTCTCTATCTCTGCCTCTGTCTCTGTCTCTGTCTCTGTCTCTGTCTCTGTCTCTACCTCTGTCTCTGTCTCTCTCTCTGTCTGTGTCTCTGTCTCTGTCTCGGTCTTTGTCTCCGTCTCTGTCTCTGTCTCTGTCTCTGTCTCTGTCTCTGCCTCTGTCTCAGTCTCTGCGTCTGTCTCTGTCTCTGTCTCTGTCTCTGTCTTTGTCTCTGTCTCTGTCTCTGTCTCTGTCTCTGTCTCTGTCTCTGTCTCTGTCTCTGTCTCTGTCTCTGTCTCTGTCTCTGTCTCTGTCTCTGTCCCTGTCTCTTCCTCTGTCTCTGTCTCCGTCTCTGTCCCTGGCTCTGTCTCTGCCTCTGTCTCCGTCTCTGTCTCTGTCTCTGTCTCTGTCTCTGTCTCTGTCTCTGTCTCTGTCTCTGTCTCTGTCTCTGTCTCTGTCTCTGTCTCTGTCTCTGTCCCTGTCGCTGTCTCTGTCTCTGTCTCTATCTCTGTCTCTGTCTCTGTCTCTGTCTCTGTCCCTGTCTCTTCCTCTGTCTCTCTCTCCGTCTCTGTCCCTGGCTCTGTCTCTGCCTCTGTCTCCGTCTCTGTCTCTGTCTCTGTCTCTGTCTCTGTCTCTGTCTCTGCCCTGTCTCTATCTCTGTCTCTGTCGCTGTCTCTGTCTCCGACTCTGTCTCCGTCTCTGTCTCGGTCTCTGTTTCTGTCTCTGTCTCTGTCTCCGTCTCTGTCTCCGTATCTGTCTCTGTCTCTGCCTCTGTCTCTGTCCCCGTATCTGTCTCCGTCTCTGTCTCTGTCTCTGTCTCTGTCTCAGTCTCTGTCTCTGTCTCTGTCTCTGTCTCTGTCTCTGTCTCTATCTCCGCCTCTGTCTCTGTCTCTGACTCTGTCTCTGTCTCTGTCTCTGTCTCTGTCTCTGCCTCTGCCTCTGTCTCTGCCTCTGTCTCTGTCTCTGTCTCTGTCTGTGTATCTGCCTCTGTCCCTGTCTCCGTCTCTGTCTCTGTCTCTGTCTCTGTCTCTGTCTCTGTCTCCGTCTCTGTCTCTGTCTCTGTCTCTGTCTCTGTCTCTGTCTCTGTCTCTGTCTCTGTCTCTGCCTCTGTCTCTGTCTCTGTCTCTGTCTCTGTCTCTGTCTCTGTCACTGCCTCTGTCTCTGTCTCTGTCTCTCTCTGTCGCTGTCTCTTCCTCTGTCTCTGTCTCCGTCTCTGTCCATGGCTCTGTCTCTGCCTCTGTCTCCGTCTCTGTCTCTGTCTCTGTCTCTGTCTCTGTCTCTGTCTCTGTCTCTGTCCTTGTCTCTGTCTCTGTCTCTGTCTCTGTCTCTGTCTCTGTCTCTGTCTCTATTTCTGTCTCTGTCGCTGTCTCTGCCCCTGTCTCTTTCGCTGTCTCTGCCTCTGTCTCAGTCCCTGCGTCTGTCTCCGTCTTTGTCTCCGTCTCTGTCTCTGTCTCTGTCTCTGTCTCTGTCTCTGTCTCTGTCTCTGTCTCTGTCTCTGTCTCTGTCTCTGTCTCTGTCTCTGTCTCTGTCTCTGTCTCTATTTCTGTCTCTGTCGCTGTCTCTGCCCCTGTCTCTGTCGCTGTCTCTGCCTCTGTCTCAGTCCCTGCGTCTGTCTCCGTCTTTGTCTCCGTCTCTGTCTCTGTCTCTGTCTCTGTCTCTGTCTCTGCCTCTGTCGCTCTCTCTCCCTCTGCCTCTGTCTCTGTCTCTGTCTCTATCTCTGCCTCTGTCTCTATCTCTGTCTCTGTCTCTGTCTCTGTCTCTACCTCTGTCTCTGTCTCTCTCTCTGTCTGTGTCTCTGTCTCTGTCTCGGTCTTTGTCTCCGTCTCTGTCTCTGTCTCTGTCTCTGTCTCTGTCTCTGTCTCTGCCTCTGTCTCAGTCTCTGCGTCTGTCTCTGTCTCTGTCTCTGTCTCTGTCTTTGTCTCTGTCTCTGTCTCTGTCTCTGTCTCTGTCTCTGTCTCTGTCTCTGTCTCTGTCCCTGTCTCTTCCTCTGTCTCTGTCTCCGTCTCTGTCCCTGGCTCTGTCTCTGCCTCTGTCTCCGTCTCTGTCTCTGTCTCTGTCTCTGTCTCTGTCTCTGTCTCTGTCTCTGTCTCTGTCTCTGTCTCTGTCTCTGTCTCTGTCTCTGTCTCTGTCTCTGTCTCTGTCTCTGTCTCTGTCTCTGTCTCTGTCTCTGTCTCTGTCGCTGTCTCTGTCTCTGTCTCTATCTCTGTCTCTGTCTCTGTCTCTGTCTCTGTCCCTGTCTCTTCCTCTGTCTCTGTCTCCGTCTCTGTCCCTGGCTCTGTCTCTGCCTCTGTCTCCGTCTCTGTCTCTGTCTCTGTCTCTGTCTCTGTCTCTGTCTCCGTCCCTGTCTCCGTATCTGTCTCTGTCTCTGCCTCTGTCTCTGTCCCCGTATCTGTCTCTGTCTCTGTCTCTGTCTCTGTCTCTGTCTCTGTCTCTGTCTCTGTCTCTGTCTCTGTCTCTGTCTCTGTCTCCGTATCTGTCTCTGTCTCTGTCTCTGTCTCTGTCTCTGTCTCTGTCTCTGTCTCTGTCTCTGTCTCTGTCTCTGTCTCTGTCTCTGTCTCTGTCTCTATCTCCGTCTCTGTCTCTGACTCTGACTCTGTCTCTGTCTCTGTCTCTGTCTCTGTCTCTGTCTCTGTCTCTGTCTCTGTCTCTGTCTCTGTCTCTGTCTCTGTCTCTGTCTCTGTCTCTGTCTCTGTCTCTGTCTCTG
Source organism: Megachile willughbiella (assembly GCA_945859595.2). NCBI lineage: Eukaryota > Metazoa > Arthropoda > Insecta > Hymenoptera > Megachilidae > Megachile > Megachile willughbiella. The sequence continues at coordinate 182,242 of OX243798.1, forward strand.
CCTCTGCCTCTGTCTCTGTCTCTGTCTCTGTCTCTGTCTCTGTCTCTGTCTCTGTCTCTGTCTCTGTCTCTGTCTCTGTCTCTGTCTCTGTCTCTGTCTCTGTCTCTGTCTCTGTCTCTGTCTCTGTCTCTGTCTCTGTCTCTGTCTCTGTCTCTGTCTCTGTCTCCGTCTCTGTCTCCGTCTCTGTCTCGTTCTCTGTTTCTGTCTCTGTCTCTGTCTCTGTCTCTGTCTCTGTCCCTGTCTCTGTCTCTGTCTCTGTCTCTGTCTCTGTCTCTGTCTCTGTCTCTGTCTCTGTCTCTGCCTCTGTCTCTGCCTCTGTCTCAGTCTCTGTCTCTGTCTCTGTCTCTGTCTCTGTCTCTGTCTCTGTCTCTGTCTCTGTCTCTGTCTCTGTCTCTGTCTCTGTCTCTGTCTCTGTCTCTGTCTCTGTCTCTGTCTCTGTCTCTGTCTCTGTCTCTGTCTATTCCTCTGTCTCTGTCTCCGTATCTGTCTCTGTCTCTGTTTCTGTCTCTGTCTCTGTCGCTGTCCCTGCCTGTGTCTCTGCCTCTGTCTCCGTCTCTGTCTCTGTCTCTGTCTCTGTCTCTACCTCTGTCTCTGTCTCTCTCTCTGTCTGTGTCTCTGTCTCTGTCTCGGTCTTTGTCTCCGTCTCTGTCTCTGTCTCTGTCTCTGTCTCTGTCTCTGCCTCTGTCTCAGTCTCTGCGTCTGTCTCTGTCTCTGCCCTGTCTCTATCTCTGTCTCTGTCGCTGTCTCTGTCTCCGACTCTGTCTCCGTCTCTGTCTCGGTCTCTGTTTCTGTCTCTGTCTCTGTCTCCGTCTCTGTCTCCGTATCTGTCTCTGTCTCTGCCTCTGTCTCTGTCCCCGTATCTGTCTCTGTCTCTGTCTCTGTCTCTGTCTCTGTCTCTGTCTCTGTCTCTGTCTCTGTCTCTGTCTCCGTATCTGTCTCTGTCTCTGTCTCTGTCTCTGTCTCTGTCTCTGTCTCTGTCTCTGTCTCCGTACCTGTCTCTGTCTCTGTCTCTGTCTCCGTCTCTTTCTCTGTCTGAGACTCTGCCTTTGTCTCTGTCTCTGTCACTGTCTCTGCCTCCGTCTCTGTCTCTGTCTCTGTCTCTGTCTCTGTCTCTGTCTCTGTCTCTGTCTCTGTCTCTGTCTCTATCTCCGTCTCTGTCTCTGTCTCTGACTCTGTCTCTGTCTCTGTCTCTGTCTCTGTCTCTGCCTCTGCCTCTGTCTCTGCCTCTGTCTCTGTCTCTGTCTCTGTCTCTGTCTGTGTCTCTGCCTCTGTCCCTGCCTCCGTCTCTGTCTCTGTCTCTGTCTCTGTCTCTGCCTCTGTCTCAGTCCCTGCGTCTGTCTCCGTCTTTGTCTCCGTCTCTGTCTCTGTCTCTGTCTCTGTCTCTGTCTCTGTCTCTGTCTCTGTCTCTATTTCTGTCTCTGTCGCTGTCTCTGCCCCTGTCTCTGTCGCTGTCTCTGCCTCTGTCTCAGTCCCTGCGTCTGTCTCCGTCTTTGTCTCCGTCTCTGTCTCTGTCTCTGTCTCTGTCTCTGCCTCTGTCGCTCTCTCTCCCTCTGTCTCTGTCTCTGTCTCTGTCTCTGTCTCTGTCTCTGTCTCTGTCTCTGTCTCTGTCTCTGTCTCTGTCTCTGTCTCTGTCTCTGTCTCTGACTCTGTCTCTGTCTCTGTCTCTGCATCTGTCTCTGCGTCTGTCTCTGCGTCTGTCTCGGTCTCTGTCTCTGTCTCCGTCTCTGTCTCTGTCCCTGTCTCTGTCTCTGCCTCTGTCTCTGTCTCTGTCTCTGTCTCCGTCCCTGCCTCTGTCTCTGTCTCTGTCTTTGTCTGTGTCTGTGTCTCTGTCTCTGTTCCTGTCTCTGTCTCTGTCTCTGCCCTGTCTCTATCTCTGTCTCTGTCGCTGTCTCTGCCCCTGTCTCTGTCGCTGTCTCTGCCTCTGTCTCAGTCCCTGCGTCTGTCTCCGTCTTTGTCTCCGTCTCTGTCTCTGTCTCTGTCTCTGTGTCTGTCTCTGCCTCTGTCGCTCTCTCTCCCTCTGTCTCTTTCTCTGTCTCTGTCTCTATCTCTGCCTCTGTTTCTGTCTCTGTCTCTGTCTCTGTCTCTGTCTCTGTCTCTGCCTCTGTCTCTGCCTCTGTCTCAGTCTCTGTCTCTGTCTCTGTCTCTGTCTCTGTCTCTGTCTCTGTCTCTGTCTCTGTCTCTGTCTCTGTCTCTGTCTCTGTCTCTGTCTCTATTTCTGTCTCTGTCGCTGTCTCTGCCCCTGTCTCTGTCGCTGTCTCTGCCTCTGTCTCAGTCCCTGCGTCTGTCTCCGTCTTTGTCTCCGTCTCTGTCTCTGTCTCTGTCTCTGTCTCTGCCTCTGTCGCTCTCTCTCCCTCTGTCTCTGTCTCTGTCTCTGTCTCTATCTCTGCCTCTGTCTCTGTCTCTGTCTCTGTCTCTGTCTCTGTCTCTACCTCTGTCTCTGTCTCTCTCTCTGTCTGTGTCTCTGTCTCTGTCTCGGTCTTTGTCTCCGTCTCTGTCTCTGTCTCTGTCTCTGTCTCTGTCTCTGCCTCTGTCTCAGTCTCTGCGTCTGTCTCTGTCTCTGTCTCTGTCTCTGTCTTTGTCTCTGTCTCTGTCTCTGTCTCTGTCTCTGTCTCTGTCTCTGTCTCTGTCTCTGTCTCTGTCTCTGTCTCTGTCTCTGTCTCTGTCTCTGTCTCTGTCCCTGTCTCTTCCTCTGTCTCTGTCTCCGTCTCTGTCCCTGGCTCTGTCTCTGCCTCTGTCTCCGTCTCTGTCTCTGTCTCTGTCTCTGTCTCTGTCTCTGTCTCTGTCTCTGTCTCTGTCTCTGTCTCTGTCTCTGTCTCTGTCTCTGTCTCTGTCTCTGTCGCTGTCTCTGTCTCTGTCTCTATCTCTGTCTCTGTCTCTGTCTCTGTCTCTGTCCCTGTCTCTTCCTCTGTCTCTCTCTCCGTCTCTGTCCCTGGCTCTGTCTCTGCCTCTGTCTCCGTCTCTGTCTCTGTCTCTGTCTCTGTCTCTGTCTCTGTCTCTGCCCTGTCTCTATCTCTGTCTCTGTCGCTGTCTCTGTCTCCGACTCTGTCTCCGTCTCTGTCTCGGTCTCTGTTTCTGTCTCTGTCTCTGTCTCCGTCTCTGTCTCCGTATCTGTCTCTGTCTCTGCCTCTGTCTCTGTCCCCGTATCTGTCTCCGTCTCTGTCTCTGTCTCTGTCTCTGTCTCTGTCTCTGTCTCTGTCTCTGTCTCTGTCTCTGTCTCTGTCTCTATCTCCGCCTCTGTCTCTGTCTCTGACTCTGTCTCTGTCTCTGTCTCTGTCTCTGTCTCTGTCTCTGCCTCTGCCTCTGTCTCTGCCTCTGTCTCTGTCTCTGTCCCTGTCTGTGTATCTGCCTCTGTCCCTGTCTCCGTCTCTGTCTCTGTCTCTGTCTCTGTCTCTGTCTCTGTCTCTGTCTCCGTCTCTGTCTCTGTCTCTGTCTCTGTCTCTGTCTCTGTCTCTGTCTCTGTCTCTGTCTCTGCCTCTGTCTCTGTCTCTGTCTCTGTCTCTGTCTCTGTCTCTGTCACTGCCTCTGTCTCTGTCTCTGTCTCTCTCTGTCGCTGTCTCTTCCTCTGTCTCTGTCTCCGTCTCTGTCCCTGGCTCTGTCTCTGCCTCTGTCTCCGTCTCTGTCTCTGTCTCTGTCTCTGTCTCTGTCTCTGTCTCTGTCTCTGTCCTTGTCTCTGTCTCTGTCTCTGTCTCTGTCTCTGTCTCTGTCTCTGTCTCTATTTCTGTCTCTGTCGCTGTCTCTGCCCCTGTCTCTTTCGCTGTCTCTGCCTCTGTCTCAGTCCCTGCGTCTGTCTCCGTCTTTGTCTCCGTCTCTGTCTCTGTCTCTGTCTCTGTCTCTGTCTCTGTCTCTGTCTCTGTCTCTGTCTCTGTCTCTGTCTCTGTCTCTGTCTCTGTCTCTGTCTCTGTCTCTATTTCTGTCTCTGTCGCTGTCTCTGCCCCTGTCTCTGTCGCTGTCTCTGCCTCTGTCTCAGTCCCTGCGTCTGTCTCCGTCTTTGTCTCCGTCTCTGTCTCTGTCTCTGTCTCTGTCTCTGCCTCTGTCGCTCTCTCTCCCTCTGCCTCTGTCTCTGTCTCTGTCTCTATCTCTGCCTCTGTCTCTATCTCTGTCTCTGTCTCTGTCTCTGTCTCTACCTCTGTCTCTGTCCCTCTCTCTGTCTGTGTCTCTGTCTCTGTCTCGGTCTTTGTCTCCGTCTCTGTCTCTGTCTCTGTCTCTGTCTCTGTCTCTGTCTCTGCCTCTGTCTCAGTCTCTGCGTCTGTCTCTGTCTCTGTCTCTGTCTCTGTCTTTGTCTCTGTCTCTGTCTCTGTCTCTGTCTCTGTCTCTGTCTCTGTCTCTGTCTCTGTCCCTGTCTCTTCCTCTGTCTCTGTCTCCGTCTCTGTCCCTGGCTCTGTCTCTGCCTCTGTCTCCGTCTCTGTCTCTGTCTCTGTCTCTGTCTCTGTCTCTGTCTCTGTCTCTGTCTCTGTCTCTGTCTCTGTCTCTGTCTCTGTCTCTGTCTCTGTCTCTGTCTCTGTCTCTGTCTCTGTCTCTGTCTCTGTCTCTGTCTCTGTCTCTGTCGCTGTCTCTGTCTCTGTCTCTATCTCTGTCTCTGTCTCTGTCTCTGTCTCTGTCCCTGTCTCTTCCTCTGTCTCTGTCTCCGTCTCTGTCCCTGGCTCTGTCTCTGCCTCTGTCTCCGTCTCTGTCTCTGTCTCTGTCTCTGTCTCTGTCTCTGTCTCCGTCCCTGTCTCCGTATCTGTCTCTGTCTCTGCCTCTGTCTCTGTCCCCGTATCTGTCTCTGTCTCTGTCTCTGTCTCTGTCTCTGTCTCTGTCTCTGTCTCTGTCTCTGTCTCTGTCTCTGTCTCTGTCTCCGTATCTGTCTCTGTCTCTGTCTCTGTCTCTGTCTCTGTCTCTGTCTCTGTCTCTGTCTCTGTCTCTGTCTCTGTCTCTGTCTCTGTCTCTATCTCCGTCTCTGTCTCTGACTCTGACTCTGTCTCTGTCTCTGTCTCTGTCTCTGTCTCTGTCTCTGTCTCTGTCTCTGTCTCTGTCTCTGTCTCTGTCTCTGTCTCTGTCTCTGTCTCTGTCTCTGCCTCTGCCTCTGTCTCTGTCTCTGTCTCTGTCTCTGTCTCTGTCTCTGTCTCTGTCTCTGTCTCTGTCTCTGTCTCTGTCTCTGTCTCTGTCTCTGTCTCTGTCTCTGTCTCTGTCTCTGTCTCTGTCTCTGTCTCTGTCTCTGTCTCTGTCTCTGTCTCTGTCTCTGTCTCTGTCTCTGTCTCCGTCTCTGTCTCCGTCTCTGTCTCGTTCTCTGTTTCTGTCTCTGTCTCTGTCTCTGTCTCTGTCTCTGTCCCTGTCTCTGTCTCTGTCTCTGTCTCTGTCTCTGTCTCTGTCTCTGTCTCTGTCTCTGTCTCTGCCTCTGTCTCTGCCTCTGTCTCAGTCTCTGTCTCTGTCTCTGTCTCTGTCTCTGTCTCTGTCTCTGTCTCTGTCTCTGTCTCTGTCTCTGTCTCTGTCTCTGTCTCTGTCTCTGTCTCTGTCTCTGTCTCTGTCTCTGTCTCTGTCTCTGTCTCTGTCTCTGTCTCTGTCTCTGTCTCTGTCTATTCCTCTGTCTCTGTCTCCGTATCTGTCTCTGTCTCTGTTTCTGTCTCTGTCTCTGTCGCTGTCCCTGCCTGTGTCTCTGCCTCTGTCTCCGTCTCTGTCTCTGTCTCTGTCTCTGTCTCTACCTCTGTCTCTGTCTCTCTCTCTGTCTGTGTCTCTGTCTCTGTCTCGGTCTTTGTCTCCGTCTCTGTCTCTGTCTCTGTCTCTGTCTCTGTCTCTGCCTCTGTCTCAGTCTCTGCGTCTGTCTCTGTCTCTGCCCTGTCTCTATCTCTGTCTCTGTCGCTGTCTCTGTCTCCGACTCTGTCTCCGTCTCTGTCTCGGTCTCTGTTTCTGTCTCTGTCTCTGTCTCCGTCTCTGTCTCCGTATCTGTCTCTGTCTCTGCCTCTGTCTCTGTCCCCGTATCTGTCTCTGTCTCTGTCTCTGTCTCTGTCTCTGTCTCTGTCTCTGTCTCTGTCTCTGTCTCTGTCTCCGTATCTGTCTCTGTCTCTGTCTCTGTCTCTGTCTCTGTCTCTGTCTCTGTCTCTGTCTCTGTCTCTGTCTCCGTACCTGTCTCTGTCTCTGTCTCTGTCTCCGTCTCTTTCTCTGTCTGAGACTCTGCCTTTGTCTCTGTCTCTGTCACTGTCTCTGCCTCCGTCTCTGTCTCTGTCTCTGTCTCTGTCTCTGTCTCTGTCTCTGTCTCTGTCTCTGTCTCTGTCTCTATCTCCGTCTCTGTCTCTGTCTCTGACTCTGTCTCTGTCTCTGTCTCTGTCTCTGTCTCTGCCTCTGCCTCTGTCTCTGCCTCTGTCTCTGTCTCTGTCTCTGTCTGTGTCTCTGCCTCTGTCCCTGCCTCCGTCTCTGTCTCTGTCTCTGTCTCTGTCTCTGCCTCTGTCTCAGTCCCTGCGTCTGTCTCCGTCTTTGTCTCCGTCTCTGTCTCTGTCTCTGTCTCTGTCTCTGTCTCTGTCTCTGTCTCTGTCTCTATTTCTGTCTCTGTCGCTGTCTCTGCCCCTGTCTCTGTCGCTGTCTCTGCCTCTGTCTCAGTCCCTGCGTCTGTCTCCGTCTTTGTCTCCGTCTCTGTCTCTGTCTCTGTCTCTGTCTCTGCCTCTGTCGCTCTCTCTCCCTCTGTCTCTGTCTCTGTCTCTGTCTCTATCTCTGCCTCTGTCTCTGTCTCTGTCTCTGTCTCTGTCTCTGTCTCTGTCTCTGTCTCTGTCTCTACCTCTGTCTCTGTCTCTCTCTCTGTCTGTGTCTCTGTCTCTGTCTCGGTCTTTGTCTCCGTCTCTGTCTCTGTCTCTGTCTCTGTCTCTGTCTCTGTCTCTGTCTCTGCCTCTGTCTCAGTCTCTGCGTCTGTCTCTGTCTCTGTCTCTGTCTTTGTCTCTGTCTCTGTCTCTGTCTCTGTCTCTGTCTCTGTCTCTGTCTCTGTCCCTGTCTCTTCCTCTGTCTCTGTCTCCGTCTCTGTCCCTGGCTCTGTCTCTGCCTCTGTCTCCGTCTCTGTCTCTGTCTCTGTCTCTGTCTCTGTCTCTGTCTCTGTCTCTGTCTCTGTCTCTGTCTCTGTCTCTGTCTCTGTCTCTGTCTCTGTCTCTGTCTCTGTCTCTGTCTCTGTCTCTGTCTCTGTCTCTGTCTCTGTCGCTGTCTCTGTCTCTGTCTCTGTCTCTATCTCTGTCTCTGTCTCTGTCTCTGTCTCTGTCCCTGTCTCTTCCTCTGTCTCTGTCTCCGTCTCTGTCTCTGTCTCTGTCTCTGTCTCTGTCTCTGTCTCTGTCTCTGTCTCTGCCCTGTCTCTGCCCTGTCTCTATCTCTGTCTCTGTCTCTGTCTCTGTCCCTGTCTCTTCCTCTGTCTCTGTCTCCGTCTCTGTCCCTGGCTCTGTCTCTGCCTCTGTCTCCGTCTCTGTCTCTGTCTCTGTCTCTGTCTCTGTCTCTGTCTCTGTCTCTGTCTCTGTCTCTGTCTCTGTCTCTGTCTCTGTCTCTGTCTCTGTCTCTGTCTCTGTCTCTGTCTCTGTCTCTGTCTCTGTCTCTGTCTCTGTCGCTGTCTCTGTCTCTGTCTCTATCTCTGTCTCTGTCTCTGTCTCTGTCTCTGTCCCTGTCTCTTCCTCTGTCTCTGTCTCCGTCTCTGTCCCTGGCTCTGTCTCTGCCTCTGTCTCCGTCTCTGTCTCTGTCTCTGTCTCTGTCTCTGTCTCTGTCTCCGTCCCTGTCTCCGTATCTGTCTCTGTCTCTGTCTCTGTCTCTGTCTCTGTCTCTGTCTCTGTCTTTGTCTCTGTCTCTGTCTCCGACTCTGTCTCCGTCTCTGTCTCGGTCTCTGTTTCTGTCTCTGTCTCTGTCTCCGCCTCTGTCTCCGTATCTGTCTCTGTCTCTGCCTCTGTCTCTGTCCCCGTATCTGTCTCTGTCTCTTTCTCTGTCTCTGTCTCTGTCTCTGTCTCTGTCTCTGTCTCTGTCTCTGTCTCCGTATCTGTCTCTGTCTCTGTCTCTGTCTCTGTCTCTGTCTCTGTCTCTGTCTCTGTCTCTGTCTCTGTCTCTGTCTCTGTCTCTATCTCCGTCTCTGTCTCTGTCTCTGTCTCTGTCTCTGTCTCTGTCTCTGTCTCTGTCTCTGTCTCTGTCTCTATCTCCGTCTCTGTCTCTGTCTCTGACTCTGTCTCTGTCTCTGTCTCTGTCTCTGCCTCTGCCTCTGTCTCTGCCTCTGTCTCTGTCTCTGTCTCTGTCTGTGTCTCTGCCTCTGTCCCTGTCTCCGTCTCTGTCTCTGTCTCTGTCTCTGTCTCTGTCTCTGTCTCCGTCTCTGTCTCTGTCTCTGTCTCTGTCTCCGTCTCTGTCTCTGTCTCTATCTCTGCCTCTGTCTCTGTCTCTGTCTCTGTCTCTGTCTCTGTCTCTGTCTCTGTCACTGCCTCTGTCTCTGTCTCTGTCTCTCTCTGTCGCTGTCTCTTCCTCTGTCTCTGTCTCCGTCTCTGTCCCTGGCTCTGTCTCTGCCTCTGTCCCCGTCTCTGTCTCTGTCTCTGTCTCTGTCTCTGTCTCTGTCTCTGTCTCTGTCTCTGTCTCTGTCTCTGTCTCTGTCTCTGTCTCTGTCTCTGTCTCTGTCTCTGTCTCTGTCTCTGTCTCTGTCTCTGTCTCGGTCTTTGTCTCCGTCTCTGTCTCTGTCTCTGTCTCTGTCTCTGTCTCTGTCTCTGTCTCTGTCTCTGTCTCTGTCTCTGCCTCTGTCTCTGTCTCTGTCTCTGTCTCTGTCTCTGTCTCTGTCTCTGTCTCTGTCTCTGTCTCTGTCTCTGTCTCTGTCTCTGTCTCTGTCGCTGTCTCTGTCTCTGTCTCTGTCTCTGTCTCTGTTTCTGTCGCTGTCTCTCCCTCCGTCTCTGGCTCTGTCTCTGTCTCTGTCTATTCCCATGTCTCTGTCTCCGTATCTGTCTCTGCCTCTGCCTCTGTCTCTGCCTCTGTCTCTGTCTCTGTCTCTGTCTCTGTCTATTCCTCTGTCTCTGTCTCCGAATCTGTCTCTGTCCCTGGCTCTGTCTCTACCTCTGTCTCCGTCTCTGTCTCTGTCTCTGTCTCTGTCTCTGTCTCTGTCTCTGTCTCTGTCTCTGTCTCTGTCTCTGTCTCTGTCTCTGTCTCTGTCTCTGTCTCTGTCTCTGTCTCTGTCTCTGTCTCTGTCTCTGTCTCTGTCTCTGCCCTGTCTCTATCTCTGTCTCTGTCGCTGTCTCTGCCCCTGTCTCTGTCGCTGTCTCTGCCTCTGTCTCAGTCCCTGCGTCTGTCTCCGACTTTGTCTCCGTCCCTGTCTCTGTCTCTGTCTCTGTCTCTGTCTCTGTCTCTGTCTCTGTCTCTGTCTCTGTCTCTGTCTCCGTCTCTGTCTCCGTCTCTGTCTCTGTCTCTGTCTCTGTCTCTGTCTCTGTCTCTGTCTCTGTCTCTGTCTCTGTCTCTGTCGCTGTCTCTGTCTCTGTCTCTGTCTCTATCTCTGTCTCTGTCTCTGTCTCTGTCTCTGTCCCTGTCTCTTCCTCTGTCTCTGTCTCCGTCTCTGTCTCTGTCTCTGTCTCTGTCTCTGTCTCTGTCTCTGTCTCTGTCTCTGCCCTGTCTCTGCCCTGTCTCTATCTCTGTCTCTGTCTCTGTCTCTGTCTCTGTCTCTGTCTCTGTCTCTGTCTCTGTCTCTGTCTCTGTCTCTGTCTCTGTCTCTGTCTCTGTCTCTGTCTCTGTCTCTGTCTCTGTCTCCGTCTCTGTCTCCGTCTCTGTCTCGTTCTCTGTTTCTGTCTCTGTCTCTGTCTCTGTCTCTGTCTCTGTCCCTGTCTCTGTCTCTGTCTCTGTCTCTGTCTCTGTCTCTGTCTCTGTCTCTGTCTCTGTCTCTGCCTCTGTCTCTGCCTCTGTCTCAGTCTCTGTCTCTGTCTCTGTCTCTGTCTCTGTCTCTGTCTCTGTCTCTGTCTCTGTCTCTGTCTCTGTCTCTGTCTCTGTCTCTGTCTCTGTCTCTGTCTCTGTCTCTGTCTCTGTCTCTGTCTCTGTCTCTGTCTCTGTCTCTGTCTATTCCTCTGTCTCTGTCTCCGTATCTGTCTCTGTCTCTGTTTCTGTCTCTGTCTCTGTCGCTGTCCCTGCCTGTGTCTCTGCCTCTGTCTCCGTCTCTGTCTCTGTCTCTGTCTCTGTCTCTACCTCTGTCTCTGTCTCTCTCTCTGTCTGTGTCTCTGTCTCTGTCTCGGTCTTTGTCTCCGTCTCTGTCTCTGTCTCTGTCTCTGTCTCTGTCTCTGCCTCTGTCTCAGTCTCTGCGTCTGTCTCTGTCTCTGCCCTGTCTCTATCTCTGTCTCTGTCGCTGTCTCTGTCTCCGACTCTGTCTCCGTCTCTGTCTCGGTCTCTGTTTCTGTCTCTGTCTCTGTCTCCGTCTCTGTCTCCGTATCTGTCTCTGTCTCTGCCTCTGTCTCTGTCCCCGTATCTGTCTCTGTCTCTGTCTCTGTCTCTGTCTCTGTCTCTGTCTCTGTCTCTGTCTCTGTCTCTGTCTCCGTATCTGTCTCTGTCTCTGTCTCTGTCTCTGTCTCTGTCTCTGTCTCTGTCTCTGTCTCTGTCTCTGTCTCTGTCTCCGTACCTGTCTCTGTCTCTGTCTCTGTCTCCGTCTCTTTCTCTGTCTGAGACTCTGCCTTTGTCTCTGTCTCTGTCACTGTCTCTGCCTCCGTCTCTGTCTCTGTCTCTGTCTCTGTCTCTGTCTCTGTCTCTGTCTCTGTCTCTGTCTCTGTCTCTATCTCCGTCTCTGTCTCTGTCTCTGACTCTGTCTCTGTCTCTGTCTCTGTCTCTGTCTCTGCCTCTGCCTCTGTCTCTGCCTCTGTCTCTGTCTCTGTCTCTGTCTGTGTCTCTGCCTCTGTCCCTGCCTCCGTCTCTGTCTCTGTCTCTGTCTCTGTCTCTGCCTCTGTCTCAGTCCCTGCGTCTGTCTCCGTCTTTGTCTCCGTCTCTGTCTCTGTCTCTGTCTCTGTCTCTGTCTCTGTCTCTGTCTCTGTCTCTATTTCTGTCTCTGTCGCTGTCTCTGCCCCTGTCTCTGTCGCTGTCTCTGCCTCTGTCTCAGTCCCTGCGTCTGTCTCCGTCTTTGTCTCCGTCTCTGTCTCTGTCTCTGTCTCTGTCTCTGCCTCTGTCGCTCTCTCTCCCTCTGTCTCTGTCTCTGTCTCTGTCTCTATCTCTGCCTCTGTCTCTGTCTCTGTCTCTGTCTCTGTCTCTGTCTCTGTCTCTGTCTCTGTCTCTACCTCTGTCTCTGTCTCTCTCTCTGTCTGTGTCTCTGTCTCTGTCTCGGTCTTTGTCTCCGTCTCTGTCTCTGTCTCTGTCTCTGTCTCTGTCTCTGTCTCTGTCTCTGCCTCTGTCTCAGTCTCTGCGTCTGTCTCTGTCTCTGTCTCTGTCTTTGTCTCTGTCTCTGTCTCTGTCTCTGTCTCTGTCTCTGTCTCTGTCTCTGTCCCTGTCTCTTCCTCTGTCTCTGTCTCCGTCTCTGTCCCTGGCTCTGTCTCTGCCTCTGTCTCCGTCTCTGTCTCTGTCTCTGTCTCTGTCTCTGTCTCTGTCTCTGTCTCTGTCTCTGTCTCTGTCTCTGTCTCTGTCTCTGTCTCTGTCTCTGTCTCTGTCTCTGTCTCTGTCTCTGTCTCTGTCTCTGTCTCTGTCGCTGTCTCTGTCTCTGTCTCTGTCTCTATCTCTGTCTCTGTCTCTGTCTCTGTCTCTGTCCCTGTCTCTTCCTCTGTCTCTGTCTCCGTCTCTGTCTCTGTCTCTGTCTCTGTCTCTGTCTCTGTCTCTGTCTCTGTCTCTGCCCTGTCTCTGCCCTGTCTCTATCTCTGTCTCTGTCTCTGTCTCTGTCCCTGTCTCTTCCTCTGTCTCTGTCTCCGTCTCTGTCCCTGGCTCTGTCTCTGCCTCTGTCTCCGTCTCTGTCTCTGTCTCTGTCTCTGTCTCTGTCTCTGTCTCTGTCTCTGTCTCTGTCTCTGTCTCTGTCTCTGTCTCTGTCTCTGTCTCTGTCTCTGTCTCTGTCTCTGTCTCTGTCTCTGTCTCTGTCTCTGTCTCTGTCGCTGTCTCTGTCTCTGTCTCTATCTCTGTCTCTGTCTCTGTCTCTGTCTCTGTCCCTGTCTCTTCCTCTGTCTCTGTCTCCGTCTCTGTCCCTGGCTCTGTCTCTGCCTCTGTCTCCGTCTCTGTCTCTGTCTCTGTCTCTGTCTCTGTCTCTGTCTCCGTCCCTGTCTCCGTATCTGTCTCTGTCTCTGTCTCTGTCTCTGTCTCTGTCTCTGTCTCTGTCTTTGTCTCTGTCTCTGTCTCCGACTCTGTCTCCGTCTCTGTCTCGGTCTCTGTTTCTGTCTCTGTCTCTGTCTCCGCCTCTGTCTCCGTATCTGTCTCTGTCTCTGCCTCTGTCTCTGTCCCCGTATCTGTCTCTGTCTCTTTCTCTGTCTCTGTCTCTGTCTCTGTCTCTGTCTCTGTCTCTGTCTCTGTCTCCGTATCTGTCTCTGTCTCTGTCTCTGTCTCTGTCTCTGTCTCTGTCTCTGTCTCTGTCTCTGTCTCTGTCTCTGTCTCTGTCTCTATCTCCGTCTCTGTCTCTGTCTCTGTCTCTGTCTCTGTCTCTGTCTCTGTCTCTGTCTCTGTCTCTGTCTCTGTCTCTATCTCCGTCTCTGTCTCTGTCTCTGACTCTGTCTCTGTCTCTGTCTCTGTCTCTGCCTCTGCCTCTGTCTCTGCCTCTGTCTCTGTCTCTGTCTCTGTCTGTGTCTCTGCCTCTGTCCCTGTCTCCGTCTCTGTCTCTGTCTCTGTCTCTGTCTCTGTCTCTGTCTCCGTCTCTGTCTCTGTCTCTGTCTCTGTCTCTGTCTCCGTCTCTGTCTCTGTCTCTATCTCTGCCTCTGTCTCTGTCTCTGTCTCTGTCTCTGTCTCTGTCTCTGTCTCTGTCACTGCCTCTGTCTCTGTCTCTGTCTCTCTCTGTCGCTGTCTCTTCCTCTGTCTCTGTCTCCGTCTCTGTCCCTGGCTCTGTCTCTGCCTCTGTCCCCGTCTCTGTCTCTGTCTCTGTCTCTGTCTCTGTCTCTGTCTCTGTCTCTGTCTCTGTCTCTGTCTCTGTCTCTGCCTCTGTCTCTGTCTCTGTCTCTGTCTCTGTCTCTGTCTCTGTCTCTGTCTCTGTCTCTGTCTCTGTCTCTGTCTCTGTCTCTGTCTCTGTCTCTGTCTCTGTCTCTGTCTCTGTCTCCGTCTCTGTCTCCGTCTCTGTCTCGTTCTCTGTTTCTGTCTCTGTCTCTGTCTCCGTCTCTGTCTCCGTATCTGTCTCTGTCTCTGTCTCTGTCTCTGTCTCTGTCTCTGTCTCTGTCTCTGTCTCTGTCTCTGTCTCTGCCTCCGTCTGTGTCTCCGTCTCTGTCTCTGTCTCTGTCTCTGTCTCTGTCTCTGTCTCCGTCCCTGCCTCTGCCTCTGTCTCTGTCTCTGTCTTTGTCTCTGTCTCTGTCTCTGTCTCTGTCTCTGTCTCCGTCTCTGTCTCTGTCTCTGTCTCTGCCTCTGTCTCTGTCTCTGTCTCTGTCTCTGTCTCTGTCTCGGTCTTTGTCTCCGTCTCTGTCTCTGTCTCTGTCTCTGTCTCTGTCTCTGTCTCTGTCTCTGTCTCTGTCTCTGTCTCTGTCTCTGTCTCTGTCTCTGTCTCTGTCTCTGCCTCTGTCTCTGTCTCTGTCTCTGTCTCTGTCTCTGTCTCTGTCTCTGTCTCTGTCTCTGTCTCTGTCTCTGTCTCTGTCTCTGTCTCTGTCTCTGTCTCTGTCTCTGTCTCTGTCTCTGTCTCTGTCTCTGTCTCTGTCTCTGTCTCTGTCTCTGTCTCTGTCTCTGTCTCTGTCTCTGTCTCTGTCTCTGCCTCTGTCTCTGTCTCTGTCGCTGTCTCTGTCTCTGTCACTGTCTCTGTCTCTGTTTCTGTCGCTGTCTCTCCCTCCGTCTCTGGCTCTGTCTCTGTCTCTGTCTATTCCTCTGTCTCTGTCTCCGTATCTGTCTCTGTCCCTGGCTCTGTCTCTGCCTCTGTCTCCGTCTCTGTCTCTGTCTCTGTCTCTGGCTCTGTCTCTGTCTCTGTCTCTGTCTCTGTCTCTGTCTCTGTCTCTGTCTCTGTCTCTGCCCTGTCTCTATCTCTGTCTCTGTCGCTGTCTCTGCCCATGTCTCTGTCGCTGTCTCTGCCTCTGTCTCAGTCCCTGCGTCTGTCTCTGACTTTGTCTCCGTCTCTGTCTCTGTCTCTGTCTCTGCCTCTGTCTCTGTCCCCGTATCTGTCTCTGTCTCTTTTTCTGTCTCTGTCTCTGTCTCTGTCCCTGCCTGTGTCTCTGCCTCTGTCTCCGTCTCTGCCTCTGTCTCTGTCTCTGTCTCTATCTCCGTCTCTGTCTCTGTCTCTGTCTCTGTCTCTATCTCCGTCTCTGTCTCTGTCTCTGTCTCTGTCTCTGTCTCTGTCTCCGTCCCTGCCTCTGCCTCTGTCTCTGTCTCTGTCTTTGTCTCTGTCTCTGTCTCTGTCTCTGTCTCTGTCTCTGTCTCCGTCTCTGTCTCCGTCTCTGTCTCGTTCTCTGTTTCTGTCTCTGTCTCTGTCTCTGTCTCTGTCTCTGTCTCTGTCTCTGCCTCTGTCTCTGTCTCTGTCTCTGTCTCTGTCTCTGTCTCTGTCTCTGTCTCTGTCTCTGTCTCTGTCTCTGTCTCTGTCTCTGTCTCTGTCTCTGTCTCTGTCTCTGTCTCTGTCTCTGTCTCTGTCTCTGTCTCTGTCTCTGTCTCCGTCTCTGTCTCCGTCTCTGTCTCGTTCTCTGTTTCTGTCTCTGTCTCTGTCTCCGTCTCTGTCTCCGTATCTGTCTCTGTCTCTGTCTCTGTCTCTGTCTTGTTCTCTGTTTCTGTCTCTGTCTCTGTCTCTGTCTCTGTCTCTGTCTCTGTCTCTGTCTCTGTCACTGCCTCTGTCTCTGTCTCTGTCTCTCTCTGTCGCTGTCTCTTCCTCTGTCTCTGTCTCCGTCTCTGTCCCTGTCTCCGTCTCTGTCCCTGGCTCTGTCTCTGCCTCTGTCCCCGTCTCTGTCTCTGTCTCTGTCTCTGTCTCTGTCTCTGTCTCTGTCTCTGTCCTTGTCTCTGTCTCTGTCTCTGTCTCTATCTCTGTCTCTGTCTCTGTCTCTGTCTCTGTCTCTGTCTCTGTCTCTGTCTCTGTCTCTGTCTCTGTCTCTGTCTCTGTCTCTGTCGCTGTCTCTGTCTCTGTCTCTGTCTCCGTCTCTGTTTCTGTCGCTGTCTCTCCCTCCGTCTCTGGCTCTGTCTCTGTCTCTGTCTCTGTCTCTGTCTATTCCTCTGTCTCTGTCTCCGTATCTGTCTCTGTCCCTGGCTCTGTCTCTGCCTCTGTCTCCGTCTCTGTCTCTGTCTCTGTCTCTGTCTCTGTCTCTGTCTCTGTCTCTGTCTCTGTCTCTGTCTCTGTCTCTGTCTCTGTCTCTGTCTCGGTCTTTGTCTCCGTCTCTGTCTCTGTCTCTGTCTCTGTCTCTGTCTCTGTCTCTGTCTCTGTCTCTGTCTCTGTCTCTGTCTCTGCCTCTGTCTCTGTCTCTGTCTCTGTCTCTGTCGCTGTCTCTGTCTCTGTCTCTGTCTCCGTCTCTGTTTCTGTCTCTGTCTCTGTCTCTGTCTCTGTCTTTGTCTCTGTCTCTGTCTCCGACTCTGTCTCCGTCTCTGTCTCGGTCTCTGTTTCTGTCTCTGTCTCTGTCTCCGCCTCTGTCTCCGTATCTGTCTCTGTCTCTGCCTCTGTCTCTGTCCCCGTATCTGTCTCTGTCTCTTTCTCTGTCTCTGTCTCTGTCTCTGTCTCTGTCTCTGTCTCTGTCTCTATCTCCGTCTCTGTCTCTGTCTCTGACTCTGTCTCTGTCTCTGTCTCTGTCTCTGCCTCTGCCTCTGTCTCTGCCTCTGTCTCTGTCTCTGTCTCTGTCTGTGTCTCTGCCTCTGTCCCTGTCTCCGTCTCTGTCTCTGTCTCTGTCTCTGTCTCTGTCTCTGTCTCCGTCTCTGTCTCTGTCTCTGTCTCTGTCTCCGTCTCTGTCTCTGTCTCTATCTCTGCCTCTGTCTCTGTCTCTGTCTCTCTCTCTGTCTCTGTCTCTGTCTCTGTCACTGCCTCTGTCTCTGTCTCTGTCTCTCTCTGTCGCTGTCTCTTCCTCTGTCTCTGTCTCCGTCTCTGTCCCTGTCTCCGTCTCTGTCCCTGGCTCTGTCTCTGCCTCTGTCCCCGTCTCTGTCTCTGTCTCTGTCTCTGTCTCTGTCTCTGTCTCTGTCTCTGTCCTTGTCTCTGTCTCTGTCTCTGTCTCTATCTCTGTCTCTGTCTCTGTCTCTGTCTCTGTCTCCGTCTCTGTCTCTGTCTCTGTCTCTGTCTCTGTCTCTGTCTCTGTCTCTGTCGCTGTCTCTGTCTCTGTCTCTGTCTCCGTCTCTGTTTCTGTCGCTGTCTCTCCCTCCGTCTCTGGCTCTGTCTCTGTCTCTGTCTCTGTCTCTGTCTATTCCTCTGTCTCTGTCTCCGTATCTGTCTCTGTCCCTGGCTCTGTCTCTGCCTCTGTCTCCGTCTCTGTCTCTGTCTCTGTCTCTGTCTCTGTCTCTGTCTCTGTCTCTGTCTCTGTCTCTGTCTCTGTCTCTGTCTCTGTCTCTGTCTCTGTCTCTGTCTCTGTCTCTGTCTCGGTCTTTGTCTCCGTCTCTGTCTCTGTCTCTGTCTCTGTCTCTGTCTCTGTCTCTGTCTCTGTCTCTGTCTCTGTCTCTGCCTCTGTCTCTGTCTCTGTCTCTGTCTCTGTCTCTGTCTCTGTCTCTGTCTCTGTCTCTGTCTCTGTCTCTGTCTCTGTCTCTGTCGCTGTCTCTGTCTCTGTCTCTGTCTCTGTCTCTGTTTCTGTCGCTGTCTCTCCCTCCGTCTCTGGCTCTGTCTCTGTCTCTGTCTATTCCCATGTCTCTGTCTCCGTATCTGTCTCTGCCTCTGCCTCTGTCTCTGCCTCTGTCTCTGTCTCTGTCTCTGTCTCTGTCTATTCCTCTGTCTCTGTCTCCGAATCTGTCTCTGTCCCTGGCTCTGTCTCTACCTCTGTCTCCGTCTCTGTCTCTGTCTCTGTCTCTGTCTCTGTCTCTGTCTCTGTCTCTGTCTCTGTCTCTGTCTCTGTCTCTGTCTCTGTCTCTGTCTCTGTCTCTGTCTCTGTCTCTGTCTCTGCCCTGTCTCTATCTCTGTCTCTGTCGCTGTCTCTGCCCCTGTCTCTGTCGCTGTCTCTGCCTCTGTCTCAGTCCCTGCGTCTGTCTCCGACTTTGTCTCCGTCCCTGTCTCTGTCTCTGTCTCTGTCTCTGTCTCTGTCTCTGTCTCTGTCTCTGTCTCTGTCTCTGTCTCTGTCTCCGTCTCTGTCTCCGTCTCTGTCTCTGTCTCTGTCTCGGTCTTTGTCTCCGTCTCTGTCTCTGTCTCTGCCTCTGTCTCTGTCTCTGTCTCTGTCTCTGTCTCTGTCTCTGTCTCTGTCTCGGTCTTTGTCTCCGTCTCTGTCTCTGTCTCTGTCTCTGTCTCTGTCTCTGTCTCTGTCTCTGTCTCTGTCTCTGTCTCTGTCTCTGTCTCTGTCTCTGTCTCCGTCTCTGTCTCCGTCTCTGTCTCGTTCTCTGTTTCTGTCTCTGTCTCTGTCTCTGTCTCTGTCTCTGTCTCTGTCTCTGTCTCTGTCTCTGTCTCTGCCTCTGTCTCTGTCTCTGTCTCTGTCTCTGTCTCTGTCTCTGTCTCTGTCTCTGTCTCTGTCTCTGTCTCTGTCTCTGTCTCTGTCTCTGTCTCTGTCTCTGTCTCTGTCTCTGTCTCTGTCTCCGTCTCTGTCTCCGTCTCTGTCTCGTTCTCTGTTTCTGTCTCTGTCTCTGTCTCCGTCTCTGTCTCC